>CM073001.1:27104688-27389688 GCA_037038555.1 Rhynchonycteris naso
GAGGGAAGATAGTGAGACAGACTCCTGTGTATGCCCCTACCAAGATCAATTCAGCAACCCCCATCTGGGGCCGATGCTCAAATCAACTGAGCTGTTTTTAGCACCTGAGGCTGATGTGCTCAAACCAACTGAGTTATCCTCAGCACCTGAGGCCACACCTGAACCAATCAAGGCTGCAGGAAAGGAAGAGGAAGAGAAGGGGGAGAGGGAAGAAGAGAGAAGCAGATGGTTGCTTTTCTTGTGTGCCCTGACTGGGAGTTGAACCCAGGACATCCCTACATCGGGCTGATGCTCTATCCACTGAGCCAACTGGCCAGGGCCGGCATCATTATTTTATTTTGTCACCAGCTGGCCAACCATCACAGACAATGCCAATATTCAATATAACATGGGGATTAAAACCTGGACTGGCCTGTGTGAGTTCACACCCTGACTCTGCCGTTTGCCTGCTGTGTTGCCCCGGGCAAACTACCTAATCTTTCTGTGTCTTGGCTTCTGCCCCTTCAAAATGGAGATGATGAAAACAGCTCCCTAACAGGGGCTTATTATGAAAATGAAATTGCCACTGTCACACCTGGAACAGAAGAGCCCCCCATTGGTGACATCTTCTGTCCTTGTTGTTGTTATTTCTTGTTTTTATTGATCACGCACACTCCATTCCTGCTATTCCAAATTGCCTTTACACAAAAACCGGATCCTAGAAAACCTTTATTCACTTTAGACTCCAGGAAGTGCTTATTTCCTGCCCACGAGGCGATAATCTCCCATGCACCATAAACAGAAGGGGTATGGCCAATCTACTGGTTGTGGGTGATTCTGTGGGTCAGGCCTGGGTCACTCTGACCTCAGACCAGCTGACCACGGGTCTTGCCCATTATCAGTGCCTTCCACAAACTCACAGACCCCGAGTTGGCCATACAGGCCCTTCCTGCCTGCCTCAGTTTGGGGGTGAGTGCCACGGGTCTCAGGCAGGAGGTTGAGCTGTCCCCGGGGTGAAATGGGAAGCAGAGGCCAGTTCCCATGTTAAGGACATGGGCTGGACTTCTGCTTTTGGACCGGCTGGGCATTATGCATCAGGACCTTTCCGCATGATTGGGGGCTGCACGCCATCCCTGAACCAGCTGGAAACGGGGAAATGAAGACGCACCCCTGCGTTCACATCCCCCTAGAATGGTGAGTGACAGCATTAAGAAATGGTCGAGTCTGCTGCTTCTCTTTACTTAGAAAATAGTGATAACAATACTGTCTAGCAAATGTTTAAATAGCAAACACATAAAACGTAACCACAGAATGGACGGGACGCCCAGTTGAACTACATTAGACTTTTCCCCTCCTTCATACCTATGTGTCTGAATGAAGTCTTCATGTAGACCTCAAACATAGAGTATGAAATAATTAGCCCCTGGATTGTGCTAGAATGATCGCCCCTGTGGGGTTCGACCTTTGTGAAGCGGAGCTTGCATGAGATGTGACATCAGATGACTGCATATTAAAATGAAAGCGCCTGTGGATACGTGACTCTGCACTGCGACCAACAAATTACTATTGTTTTGGTGCATTGTCTAATTTACATGCATGAAAATACAATAGGAAGGCATGTATCTACTGAGCTGCCTCAGTTTCCCCATGTAACTAGAGCCAGGTAATCTGACCTTAGCCAGACTGGTGTAAGCAGAGATTCTTGGGTCCACTTCTGGGAACGTGCGTGATCTCCACAGCACAGATCCCACCAGCGTCACAAGCCCCTGGGCAGACAGCCAGCCACAGCTTGTGGAGGTTGAGGATTGTGATACTACACGCAAAGCCCCCAAAGGCAGGAAACAGTAGACTCTGCTTCCGGTGGGTCCCTGAATTGGTCATAAGGTCAATGCTTCTTGCTTTTGTCTATCTAACTTTGATGGGTAGAATATTCACAGGCAAGTGTGTCGGCCACACGTCCAAAGCTTTCTGGGAAGCGATCGCAGTAATAGTCACGTCTAGCATTTACTGAGCACGCATATGTGACAAGGGCCGGGTTGCACGGAGGGGAGCCAATTCTTCTGGTTTTAGCTCTCTAAGTCCTGCATCACAGTTTGGGAAAATTTTACGGAATGCTTCATATTTTTACCCATTATTTTCACATGGGGAAGTGGCCTCTCTGGATTACAATCTTGTCTCAAGCTCAAACAGCCAGGGAAGCATAGAGCAGAGAATCAAACCCTGGCTGTTGGTGCCCAGAGCATATGTTCTAACCACTGATCCACACTGCCCCACCAGATCATATGCTAACAAAGCCTTTAGAGAGACCCTTTCCTAGAATCTTGACAAGCCACACATTTCTCCATGCCTTACCCTTTGCCCCACTAATCCTTCACTACAGCAACTACGGGTCTAAGATTTGCAAAAGCAGAACTACCTCGCTGTCCTCTAAATCCACTGGCCATGAGACTGCCTGCCCGTGCCTCGGTTTCCCTTGTTTTGAATGCAATGGTGACAGTATCTGACAGAGCACTGGGAAGGGTCAGACCATGTCACGTCTGCGGTATCCCTGAAGACCCACGGCCCTCCTGACCTAATCGATGGGGCTGTCTAGGCAATCAATACTGATCACTGCAGCTGAATTGACCCGACACAGGTTCACATTGATCATTTAAGACACCTGGAATGGTTGGATCAGCCATGCCATCGTTCAGGGACTTCGGTCACTAAGGCCCTAGTTAAATGGGGATCTAGCCTTTTAAAAATACAAGGTGGTACTTTAAAAATCTCTTGGAATTCAGAAGCCCTTGGATGGTGGGAATTGAGTTTCCAAGAAGAGGGTGAAAGCCGAGTTTCAACTCCATCACATAAGGGCCCATGTGGCTGTAGGCAAGCTAAACATCCCTTCTGAGCCTCAGTTTACTTTTCAGGAAAATGGGGGTGGAAAGGGTATTTGCCTCAGGAAATCACAGGGGCCAGACAATAAAAGGAGGTGGTGAAATGGTTAGGGAAGAGACTGGAGATTTTAAAATTTGACTGTTATTGGTATGATTTATTGTAAATAGGAAATTTATCCCATGTAAAAGCACCTTGCCTGTTGGCATCTCAAAATGCCAAAGCCCTGTTAAACATCGCCTCAGTCTGCCTTGGTCCTCAAAATAATGCTCGAGTTTTAAGAGAGCCAACTCACAGCATCTAGTGGACAGCTTCAGAACTAGGAAGCAGCAGATGTAGACAAAGCCAGATTCTCCTGACTCTGGGCTCTGTGCTCTTTCCATGATCCCAGCTACTTTCCTAAAGCCTAGAGGTGGGCATATGGGAGGTGAGAGAATACAGGAGTCCCACCTTCAGGGGGGTTGGGGGCTCCCTGGGTGATGAGCCATTCATGCAAATAGCATAATAGGAACAATCCCACAAAGTAAGCGTAGGCTGGGTGTCCCAAAGGAGGTGCGGCTGTGATCTGGCCCCGCGGGAGATGGATGGACAGGAAAGGCCTCACTCAGCACAAAGTAGGCATTGGACCTGAGGTCTGGACAAAAGGTGGATGTTAAGAAATGGCAGTAAGTGGGGAAACCAAGGCTGGGGGAACAATGAACAGTGTGGAGGTAGAAAAACGTCGTCAGGCTAATTCAGCGAGTGGCCTCAATTGGCTAAGTTTGAGTCACGGGCCAGCAGCTCACAAGTGCCCTTGTTATATAATCGCCTTTATCGGCTATTTGTAGAAGATTCACTTAAGGTTACCTGCCATTTTGTCAGCTCTGCATTTCTCTCCTTCTGCCTCCCTCTCTTTCTATATCTACCCCCATCTCCACAGAAGCTCCGCTTCCCTCCTTCCTCGCTTCTTCTCTGCTTAAGTGAGCAGCGCGAGTGAGGACTTAAGTTTCCGTATTCCAGTTGGTTTTCACATGTAAACTGTTCTGCCCTGAATTTTGGTGCATTGCCGTGCATTACAGAGCGTGAATGTTTTATCTGGACCCATATTTCATTTTTAAAAGAGGCTCACAACACGTGTCCAAAGCTAAAATGCTTCCACTTGAATACACTCCGTAGCAGTGAAACAAGATCGCAGCCCCCAGCCGCAGAGGGAATGGATGTCGAGTTTGGTTAGAAATGTGCTCCCTGTGCTAAACTTCCACCATAAATTACGAGGTGGCCGTTAGCATGTCTCCCTCCCAGCCAGGTAGGGGATGTGGATGATCCCACCTTTCAAACACAACTCCACACTTTGGGAAATTCCCAGTTCCTGCAAACTGAACAGAAAAAAAAAATCTCAGTGGTTGCTTTAACTCCAAGGATTTAGAAAATTGACTAATAATGCAAATATCCAGAGGTTAATAGCCTGGTGACATGACTGTAACTTACACGATGTCTTAAAGGGCATTATCCATCAGATGGCCAGCAGTGGTCAGTTAGGATAACAGATGGATAAATATCAAAAGAGGAATGAGCTCCCAGAATTGGAATGAATAAAACTTGGTGATTTTACTCCCTAAGTTTTTCCCTTTAATGGAACTGGGCATCATGCAATTTTAGTCTCATTTTGCACAAGGTTCAATCACCTTTTTTTGCATTTGGGGCCAATCCCCGACAGGGCACAGAATGGGAATGCGAAATGCCTCTATGGTCTCTTTTTGCTTTGTGAGGAGAGAGAAGTCAGTGAGATCCAACCAAGGGCATAAAGGAGTCCCTGCGATGCCATTGGCTGTGGTTATTTTGGACAAAAGGAAGCTAGCGAGAAGTCGGCTGGAAACGGCTCCTGATAAATCAGTTCCAGAAGCAGGCCAGCTCTCCAGGCCCAGGTTGAGCACCCTTACTCATTTATCACCCTCACATTTGGAGTTTGGATGGCGTGACGGCTGTCCCAAAGAGGTGGTTCATTTTAGCCCTGAGTGGGCTGATGCAAAGGCACCTCCCCATCCCTGCTCAGGAGTTGAGATCCTTCCATTGTCACTGGCTCCCCTGGGTGAATTTCTCTCCCTCTGCTACTGTTCTGGGCTTTTCCAGGGAAGGGCGGAGTGCTGTTATCTCTGGGAAATTGTAGAATCTCACCTCCTGCTGCTAAAAGGAAAATTACTGCCCTGAGCAGTCCCTGGTCAGGTTCCAAAGGAGTCTTGTCGCATTATTTAAATTCTGAATTGCGATATGATTGAAGTTGGTACCAAGTTGCTCTTGGCAGAGTCTGGTGGCTGGCAGGTGCTGCACGCAAGGGCTGTGTGGCTTCAGTGAGCTGCTCTGGCTGGACTGCTCCCGGGAGTGCCAGCCACGGCCCGGCTGCTGCTGCAGCTTTTAATTTGTTGGGGTTTTTTTTTTTGTTTCTTTTTCCTGCCAATACCCATCCCCTCAGCACTGGCTATTCCCCAGTGGTGCCTCCTGGGCTCCTGAATCCGGATTTCTCCCTGGGTTTCTTCCCCTTGCCAGCCCGGCTGTCCCACCAGCCCTCTCTCTGGGTTCTAAGCTGCACTGAACACAAGAGGAAGGAAAGATGCCCCCGTCCCAGGATCGTCCCACTCCGTCTTTTCTTGCCTATATGATTTTTCCTTCCCATCTAGCCTGTGTTTACACCTCTTGGCCCCAAGAATGGCATGCAGGCATTGGCCTCTTTCTGCTTCTTCTTGGAAACAGAAAGCGTGCATCCAGCAGCCTCTTCAGTGGTACTTAGGGGGAGACGTGAGTTTTTCCAGAACGGTTTGGAATGTCCGGGATTTAGTATGCCACAGCTGTACCAAACCTGCTTGAGGTGGTGTGTGTGTGTGTGTGCGCGCATTTGTGTAACTTCCAAATTTATTTTATGTTTAACATTTTCTGGAACAGCTTTGTGCCTGCTCTTGGTGGGTGGGGCGGGGTGCCGTGAGGGGGACACCCTGTTGGGGAAAGTGGGCTGCTGAGCCCAGGTTGGGCAGGAAGAACCTCCTTCTGCACCTGGTTCTCTCTCAGTCCGGAAACTTCTGCCATTTCACTCCAGAGACTCAATTTCATAACCTGGAAGATTTTTTTTCCCCTGAAAGCCCTTCAGCCCCCTGCAGTGTGGCTTTGATGCCACCCCAGCGTGTCCAAGTCCACTGAACTACAACAACACCCTGGAAATGGTCTGAGGCTCTGTGGGCATGACGGAGAGTGATGACACATCCCTGCCACTTCAACAGCCCAGGGACCTCTGCAGTGTCCTTAGGCATCTCTTAGCACTCAGCCCCCCTGACACCACCCCCTCCACACACACAGGAAAATGCAGAACGGCCAGGAGGGAAGGGGAGGCTCAGGAGGGAAAGTTGCTGATTAAAGCCCAACTGCCCACTGGGCGGATGACCTTGAGTAGCTCAGAAAATGTGTCTGAATCTCAATGTTTCAACTCCATTTCTTTTCACTTCCCTCTCCTCTTTCCCTCCTTCTATCTCCTCCCCTTCCTCCGCCTCCCCATTCTCTTTCATTGCTATTGTGATCGCTACAAAAGTAATACTTGCTTCCGGGACAGGATAAAAAGGAAAGAAATATGTGAAGTAATACCTGACATTCTGCCATTGTTCAGCCAACCTCCTCATTGTAGGCTCAGTAGTAGGGCTTTTGTACACCCCCTTTCTAGACTTTTTGCATACGCAACCACAAAGCCACATATTTGCAGGACAGAGCTAATTGTGCCCATGTTGACGAGCCATGGTGAGCACTAAAAAAGAAAATGGACATGGAATAATAATATTAATAACTGTCTTCTCTGGTGTCTGATTTGATTTTGTTTTGCTGACTTGTACATATGCCTTCTGCATGGGCTGGCTGAGTATGCATGTGCAATATGTAGCCTCCTCTCCTCACTGGCTTCCCTGCCACGGCCTACCCCAGTTCCAAAACAATGGCTTGGTCTGTTGTTTGAATCCCCGCAAGCCACGGCAGAGAGATGGCATCCCGCCCTTCTAGGTCTCACCGCCTTGGGCCTATTCGGGATCCATCGGGCAGTCTCAAAAGGAACCATCTCAGTGATCAAGGTCAGGAGGACACGGCAATTATTCTGTAACCCAATGAGCCGCTACCTTCATATCTAATCACAGGGCCTGTCCTCGTGCCTGTCTTCCCAGGAAGAAAACATACCTTCCCTTGTCTCCCGCTGTATCTGTGATAAGGGTATTTGATGAGTCAGACATTCTGGGCTGCACACAAGACAGGCACCTTGGCAAGTTTACATATTCTGCAGCTGGGCAAGAGTCTGTTTTATGTCTGGCTCTCTGAGACCCCGGAGAGGTCTGAGAATGTCTGTCTAGGCCCCTACGGCATCATCTGATCAGCGCGGGAGGAGATGCGATGAAGAAGGTAGAGAGCAAAGGAAAATCAATCTTGGAGTCCGAGAGGGGTAGACTGATTCTATGGAGCTAAGTGACCCGGGGCAAAGTCGAACTTCTGAGCCTCAGTTTCTTCATCTGTAATGGGGAATGACTATAACCATTGTACACCTTTGCTGTGAAGACTGACTACATAATACTTGAGAAGTGGTTAGGCTAGTGCCAGGCACGTGGGCACAAGGTAATGGCTCAATAAATGAATGCTTAAAAAGAAAAGAAAGAAAGAAAAAAAGAGGGCATGGCAACATTTTTATTCGCTACAATGATTAATTCTCCCTGAGCAGCAGGAAGGGGAAGGAAAGAGTTGTGCGGAATGGAAAACAGAAGAACTAGTATTTTTCGGAGGTTCTCTGGTGAGAAAGTGGAGTAGAAAGGAAGTAGAGGTGAAGACTGAGATGGCGCTGTCAGTACCCACTCCCATGATACTGGGACCCCCAGGTGTCAGCCCCTGCTGTAAAAAATCTTAAATAAACCAGTACAGATTGATCCTAAATTTCAGCGGCTCCTCCAGGGTCTTAGATGCGAGCTTTGCCCTTCCTCGAACGCCCTCTGTTATTTTTATCTTGTTCTTATTTACTTGGAATCCTGGGAACCAGACCCCTATCTCTGTCTTCCTTGGTTGGGGCCGCACTTTCAGGTCATCTTGATTTTCTGTTTTTCTTCTTCCTTTGCTTTCAGCCCCTCCAAACGCCTTGAGTGAGGAATCCTAACTTTTTAGCTTGCTTCTGCAGAACCCTAAAGCCTTGTCTTGGGAGTCTTTCCTTAGCTCATCTGACTCCCAATGGGGAAGACCAGACCCCGAGGATTTCAGTTCATGAGCCTGCTTGTTCGCAGCAACACTTAGCATAGTATCACCTGTGCTCTCAGGGCTTCTGTGATGATTCAACAGTGTAAGAATACGTGGCCAGGGAGCAACTTGCGGTTGGAAGGTAGCAGCCTTCCACACATGGGGACTATTGCTTCCAGACTCCTTTGATTCTAACACATGACCACTGCACATTTTAACATTTCCAAAGTTGTGATGCATGTTAATTAAGATTGATGTGTGTATTTCACGCGGTAGAGCCCCTTCTTCCCGTTTGCCCCTGGAAAGCTGTTATTGAATCCATGGCGTGTATCATGGTCCACAGCATCTTCAAACTGAGAAACATAGAAACGTATGGCCAAATGCTTGCAGGCCTTCAGCCTCCTTGGAGGAGCAGTACATTGGGAGGACTTTCTTAGGGTGACCTCTACTCTCCTGATGGCCACTTTTCTTTGTGCGGCCACCCAAGGTTCTTTGAAGACTGTGTGAATTGGCAAAAAGACTAAGGCTGTAAAATTTAGTGGGAACACGGGGCCTGAGATGGGCCACCCCCGGCCTGGCCTCTGGTGGAAAGTCAGGCTCCACTGTCCCCTAAGGAGATGGTGACTGAAACAGGAGTGTGGGGGAGATGGGAAGGTGAACTTCTGAAGGTGAAGGCAAGTCCCTGAAGTTTGGCTACCGAAGGGGCTTCCCATTTGGTAAGTTAAGCAGGAGCGGATGGAGGCTTCCCACAGCAGTTGCCGTGGGACACCTGGTTTCCCTAGTTCCCTCGCTGCAGGAACTGACTTTGCAATGGCATGGAAAGGGAAAGATCACTTGTTTACTTATTCCTCAGCAGAACTGAGACCCAGAGCACTAGCACAGTTAGGAGAAGCTGCTGTGTGCTGTGTTAGACCCTCTGTGCTTATTCAATTACCAACCGTGTTTGTTTAGGAATTCACTCAACAAGTATTTATTGAGCAGCTATTATGTGCCGGTCACTGTTTCAGAATCTGGGGTTCTAGGAGTGAACCACATGAAGTTAGTTCTAGCCTTTGAGCAGCTTACTTTCTAGTGGGAGGAACCGAGGAATAACATGTAAATAACCATGTAACAGGCGAGGAGGTGATAGGTATGTGAAGAAAAAGAAAAGCAGTTAGGGAAATATGAACTTGCATAGATGAATAAGAGAGAATTGAAACTACCACTCTCTTCATGATGAAAATATTTATACTCTACTACTAAAAATAGAAGCTATCATCTGTTGATTATAAACATTTTAATCATAAAGACCAATTGAAAAGATTGATGCTTTTGCAATGGAAGTATCATGGAGGTATTAGCAGGAGCTGTACACTTATTAAACTCTTCAATTTATGCTGTAATATAACCCATCCATTTTAAAGATGGGGAAACTGAGGCTGGGTTTGGTTAAGCAGGTTTCCCCAATTCAGAATACTGAGTGGAGAATCTGGATTTCACAACCCTGTTCTGAATGTAGAAACTCTGTTTTAACCCATGTTGCTTTAACAACCCTAGGGTGGTATTTTATTCATATAGATGAAGAAACTGAGGGTCAAGAAGGTCATAAACTAGTGAAGGCAGAATTCAAATCCAGAGCTATTATACTTCAAAGCCCAAGTTATTTGCACCTCTACCACATCCCTTCTCATTAATTAAGAAAACCTTAATTAATGACCAAGACAGAGGCTGTCAGTGAAGCTTTCCAGTAGGACCTAGAAAGGCACACCCAGTGCTTCCCATCCACCTGCTCCTGGGTGAGTCCCTGTAAATATGCAAGGCCTTTGGTGGCCCTAGGAGCAGCACCTGCCATTCCAAATATCTTGAGTGAGTTATTGGTCCTTGCAAGGCCGACCAGCTAAGGATCGTCATTGAGAATTGGTTGTCATTTTCACCAACGTGCACAACCTCAATATGCAAAGCATGGGCTTTATTTTGGTAAAAAGAGAGTCCAACTCAACCCCAGGGCATGGGCACATGTCAGAACGTGACTCACCCCATTCTGAGCTTTTTCCATTCCTGATGTGATGGTGGAGATGGCTTTGAAGTTGCTGGTGACCTTACTTAGCAAATGACCCGAACAGGGAAGATTGTACTGACAAGCTCACCACACTTCGTTTCTAGAGAACTCTGAGCTTATGCAGTGTTCTAGATGCAGCTCCCCACGGAGGTGGAGGTGGCTGCCCACACAGCATGGTCGGCAGGACTCTGGTGAAGCACCCCTGCCCACTGAGGCTGCCTCCTCCCTGACACCCAGGTGCCCACCCCAGTGCCGACCACTGCACCATTCATGATGCAATGTTCATTTATCTGAGCCTTGCTTTTCTCTTATGCTAAATGGAATAACTAGGATAGTTGAGTTGCTAGAACATCTTCTTTCAGAATGCCGTTGTCCCAGGGACCATGGGAAGCTGCCATCAGTCACTGATACCTGAGTGTCAGGCCACCTTTCATCTTACAACTTGCTGAGAATCACGATCAGAGGAAATAGAAATGTTGTAAGAAGACTGGTGGCAAATGAGGGGTTGGCGGTCCTGGAGAAGATTCAATGGGTGTAACAGAGGACCCCAAAGATGGTGACAGAGGAGAAAGCTCCCATAGGAAAACCCAAAACAAACAGTTATCATCCACTTTGTCTTCCCTCTCTAGGCTGGTTGGCAATACCAAGATGTTAGATGAAAGGAAGGGATGAGGTTAGGAAAGCAAACATTCATGGAACACCACCAATGTGGCCGTCACTTATAGGACACTTCAGGTATTCTCATACCCTCTTGGGGAGGTTTATTATCTTTATTTAGCAAAAGAGAAAAATAAGGGCTCTTTGCAATGAAAATGCATTATATCATAGCAAGGAAGCGATACAGCTGGCAGGTACCTAGTTCTTTACTGGGGCTCTTTACTGGGATCCTGGGGTCCTCCCTCCCTCCCTTTCTCCCTCCCTCCCTCCCTCCCTTTTTTACGCTTTTCTTCTCTCCTAACTTTCTACCTTCTTTTCTTTCTCCCTCCCTTCCACAAATTTTTACTCATTCCTGGCACAAGAGCTACAACAGTGAGTAAAACCAACATGCTTCCTGACCTCCCAGAGGTCATAGCCACAGGCTGGAGACAGACACGTGCTTTTCACTTTTCTTATCCATCATCGGCCCACATTCCTCATACCTGGGCTGCTGACATAGCTCTGGGCCCCAACTGACTCGTATCTCACTGGTCACATGGCACCATCTACATTTTTCTTTTGACAGTTCCGAGCAGACTGCACTTTCTACTCACCTGCTCTGTTTAGAGAAATGTATAATCTGTGGGTAGCAGCCATTCACTCACTATTATCTTCCTGTAACATGACCATGGCCTGATACATGATAGTGTCATGTAGTTCTATTTCCAGGGCTTAAGGGGAGAGAGTCCTATAATTCATTCATTCGTTTATTTTTCAAAGACTTTTTGAGCATCTATTATAGGCCAGCCATCATACTGTTGTAGGCACTGGGGCTTTGGAGGAGAGCAAGACAGACATGGTCCCTGCCCTTTGGGGTTTATCAAGTGATGGCCCACCTGAGTTCACCTGTTCCCAGGTTGTACCTATGGCGGGGCCCAGCTCTCTTGGGAGCACCACTGGGTCATATGCAAAAGAGTAAGGAGCAAATCAGATATGGGACATAATCATGCTAACCAGGAAGGACTTCCTGGAGGAGAGGAATTCGATCCCTCTTACCTCACACAAGAGCAATTTCTAGCGTGTCTAACATTCTCACCCTTTTTGCTCCTCAGGGATTCAAAAAGGCAGGCTGGTGGTGGCCCCCAAACTGCCCTGCAGATACACAGGATGGTTTGTCAGCTCAGACCTGTGCTCAGAGAACAGAGGCACTGAAACTCCATCCCAGCAGCGACGTCTGAGTCACAGGATAACCGATGCCGACAGCCCCTGGCACCCTGCTTCTTGGGAGGAGTAAGTTAAACAAAGTTTTGTTGAACACATCCACGTCATGACTCCTTTTAAAATCACCTGAGCACCTAACAGTGTTTGCTCCTCTTCCCAGAGTATCAAAGCTCATACCACACAATACTCTGAGGCTGGATGAGACATGGGGACAAGGGCATGCTAGGACACCAGGACACATGGCCTCATCCAGAACGCCCCCCACCCACGTGTTACTAAGTCCCCGGCTGTGATTCGGAAGAAAGATGCTATAGAGGCGCTTCCACAGTATGCCTGCGCATCTGATCTCCACAGCTGGACTGGCAACTGACATGTGCCCTCAAGTCAGAACTGTCAAACCTTAATGAAAGTTACAAAGGAAAAAGGAATAAGGGGCTAAAATAAAATAGGGAATATAAAATAACTAGGAACATTGGAAAACTCACGTATGTGATAGAATACAGATGTTCATTGCCATAGATTCATCCTTTCAGCCGGCTCATTTTCACTACCCCCCCGACACACACACATACACACTCTGAAAATGCAGGCGGAGAACCCAGGGCACTATCAGTTGTCCAGGCCTCTCTGGGGAGGGGTCCCCTCTAATTCTTCTGTGACCGGGTTGAAACCCAGCCAATTACTAAGCCATCGAGAAGGAAACAATGGCTAATTAAGATGAACTTTAATGGCGGGGGGGAGAACTTAATTAATTTGGTCTTTATCTGCAACTCTTTCTAATTGAAGTAAACTTTAGAAGTTCCATGGATCAATGCCTCAGACTCTTTGTTAAAAAAGGTACATCCAGCTCTCACTTACAAAGCAGAATGCTGAAAAACCGGACGCTCGCTAGTGTATTAAATTAACGTTGACCTTCAGCCCCCTTCACCATATACAACTGCTTATAGAAATGTTCCTGTATATACATCAATAGGAAATAATGGCTAGCACAGATGGAAGAGAAGTTTTAGATTTTAGGGGTCTGAGTCAATAGTAATGGAACACAAGTGGGATTCGGGTCATGTCCCTTATTAACATATTAATTCTTCTATTTAAACATTAATTGATGCACTCACAAACTTATTCCTCCAATAAATAATTTTGGAGCAATAATGACATGCTAGGGAAGGGCTAGGTGTAGAGTGAAGCAGCCTCAGGTTAGTTCTCTGCCCTCCTGGAGTCTACAGTCTGATGAGGGAGTGAGTAGTGACGGCAGGATACAGAAGGATCGCTGTGGCTCCACGTATGGTGGACCACGTGTCATCAGGATGATTAAGCTGAAGCTTGCACATTGAGAAAACATATAAAATATCAGCTGTCAGGGAGGGAGCAAGATGGCGACGGAGTAGGCGGACGTACGAACTTCCAACTCCCAGAACCAAAGTGGATTACAACTCAATTTTAAGAACCACCACCTGGATAAACCAACTTTGAACAAAACTAAGTGGACTCTTCAACCAAGGAACACTGCAGAAGCCACATTGAGACTGGTAGGAATAGCGAAAACGCGAAGAGGGCTGCCCAGCTCCCCGGAGCAAACGGCAGCCTGGAGAGACCCGCGGGGCGGGAGGAGAGTTTGGTGGAGAGGGAGGAACCTGGGTCCCAGGAACCAAGCCCCAGCCTCCAGTCCTAGAGCCTAGAAGAGCGTTTGGACAGTATTGAGCTGTGAAACAAGTGAGGGAGCTCCCAGGCCTACAGTGTGGAGTATTAGGTCCCTTCCTACTCTGCTGAGGGCTGCTTAAGGTTTTGGGGCGGCAGGACGCTGAAAGGCGGTTCTGTCGGCGTGGGCGGAGGCCAAGCCGGTGGGAGATCGGTCTAGCCCAGAGGGTCAGAGGGGACGCGCGAGAGCGGTCCGGAAGCTGCGGGCCCGCCTTTAATCCCACTTACGGGGACAAAGCGGGAGGCCAGGAACGGGCAGGCCCTGCGCAAGCCGGCCCTGACCGCGGGGACCGGGCTAGGACCAGGGACGGGCAGGGGCTCGCGGCAGAGCTGACGCTACCAGTCCCGCACCCCCCCCCCCCCCCCGGGGCGGAGAAACCGCGGTTGGCCAGTATACGTGCGCGAGCGGGCTCCGAGCGCGGGAACGGGGTGGACCCCGAGACAAGTGGAGGCTCGCAGCTGAGCCCACACTACTATCCCCATCCGGCCGGAGAAACTCCGGATAGCATTCATACGTGAAGGAGCGGACTCCGAACGCGGGGGCGGGGTACAGCCCGGGACGAGCGGAAGTACGCAGCTCAGCGGAAGCCAGCAAACACGCCCGCCCCAATAAACCTTGGTTTCCGACCCTGCGCAAAGGGCCCTGGCCTAGAGGGCGGGGCTAAAGCTCCGGACGGGCAAAAGCTTACAGCTGAGAGCACGTCAAAAGCCCCGCCTAACCCGCGGAACTGTAGCGAGCAGGCTCCGACTGCTGGTTCTGGGCGGAAGTCCGGAAATAGGCTGGGTCCGCAGCTGAGGAAAGGTGCTCGCCTCTACCCTTGGTGCTAATCTTGTGGCTTCAGTCACAACCCCTCCCACGGAGGAGAGGCAGAAATCATAGCAAAAGCCACAGTGGGCCGGCGCTGGCAACGCTCATACCCAACCACCCTAGGCACCGGCAGAGGGGGTGGGGGGCCTGCAGATAGACCACACCTAGAGAACACAAAGGCAACACCTACTGGACTCCAGTGGCCACAACTTGCTTATACACAGAAAAAATGGGCAGGCAGAGGAATGCAAACCAAATGAATCAAGAGAAATCCCCAGAGAAGGACCTGAATGAACCAGATATAACCAAATTACCAGAAGCAGAATTTAGAATAATGATAGTTAGGATGTTCAAAGAAATTAGAGCAACAATGGATAGTCATTATGAACATCTAAATAAAGAGATAACAAGTATAAAAAATGAAATTGAAATAATAAAAAAGAATCAGACAGAAATGACAAATACAGTATCAGAACTGAAGACCACAATGGAAGGAATTAAAAGCAGGATGGATGATGCTGAGGATCGAATAAGCGAGTTAGAGGACACAATAAACAAAGGCACAGAAGCAGAGAAGAAAAAGGAAAAGAGACTCAAAAAATGTGAGGAAACTCTAAGGGAGCTTTGTGACAACATGAAGAGAAACAACATTCGCATCATAGGGGTGCCTGAAGAAGAGGAGAGAGGACAGGAAATGGAAACTTTGTTCAATCAAATCATAGCAGAAAACTTTCCTAAATTAAGGCTGGGAAACACTCCACACATTCAAGAAGCACACAGAACTCCATTAAGGAGAAACCCAAAAAGATCTACACCAAGACACATCATAGTTAAATTACCAAAGCTAATGGATAAAGAAAAAATTTTAAAAGCTGCTAGAGAAAAAAAGACTATCACCTACAAAGGAGCCCCGATAAGGATGACATCGGACTTCTCAACAGAAACACTTGAGGCCAGAAGGGAATGGCAAGAAATAATCAAAGTAATGCAGAACAAGAACCTACAACCAAGACTACTTTATCCAGCAAGGCTAACATTTAAAATTGAAGGAGAAATAAAGAGCTTCCCAGAAAAAGAAAGCCTCAAGGAATTCATAAAAACCAAACCAATTCTGCAAGAGATACTAAGGGGCCTCTTGTGAACAGTTTAAAGGGAGGAATGAATAGAGCAAAAGAAGAATACAGCTTTAAAGAATAAAATGGCAATAAACAACTACATATCAATAATAACCTTAAATGTAAATGGATTAAATGATCCAATCAAAAGACATAGGGTAGCTGCATGGATAAAGAAACAGGACCCATACATATGCTGTCTACAAGAGACACACCTTAAAACAAAAGATGCTCATAGACTGAAGGTAAAAGGATGGAAAAAAATATTTCATGCAAATGGAAATGAAAAAAAAGCAGGGGTAGCAATACTTATATCAGACAAAATGGACTTTAAAACAAAGGCTGTAGTAAGAGATAAAGGAGGACACTACATAATGATAAAGGGAACAATTCAACAGGAAGATATAACTATTGTAAATATCTATGCACCAAATATAGGAGCCCCGACATACATAAAGCAGACTTTGATGGATATAAAGGGTGAGATTAACAGCAATACTATCATAGTAGGAGATTTCAATACCCCTCTAACAACACTGGATAGATCCTCAAGAAAGAAAATTAATAAAGAAACAGCAGACTTAAAGGAGACACTAGATCAACTTGATTTAATAGATATCTTCAGAACTTTTCACCCTAAAGCAATAGAATATACATTCTTCTCAAGCGCTCATGGTACGTTTTCTAGGATAGACCACATGTTAGGACACAAAAATGGTCTCAATAAATTTAAGAAGATTGAAATCATATCAAGCATTTTCTCTGATCACAATGCCATGAAACTAGAAATTAACCACAAAAGAAAACCTGAAAAATACTCAAACACTTGGAAACTAAATAGCATGTTATTAAATAATGAATGGATTAACAATGAGATCAAAGAAGAAATAAAAAAGTTTCTAGAAACAAATGATAATGAGCATACATCAACTCAAAATTTATGGGACACAGCAAAAGCAGTTCTGAGAGGGAAGTTTATTGCACTACAGGCATATCATAAGAAGCTAGAAAAAGCTCAAATAAGCAACCTGACCCTGCATCTAAAAGAACTAGAAAAACAACAACAAATAAAACCCAAGACAAGTAGAAGGAAGGAAATAATAAAGGTCAGAGCAGAAATAAATGACATAGAGGCTAAGGAAACAATACAGAGGATCAATGAAACAAGAAGCTGGTTCTTTGAAAAGGTAAACAAGATTGATGAACCTTTAACTAGACTCACCAAGAAAAAAAGAGAGAGGACTCAAATAAATAAAATTAGAAAGGACAGTGGAGAAATAACAACTGACACAACAGAAATACAAAGCATTGTAAGAAAATACTATGAAGAACTATATGCCAAAAAATTAGACAATCTTGGTGAAATGGACAAATTTCTTGAATCATATAACCTTCCAAAAATCAATCTGGAAGAATCAGAACACCTAAACAGACCAATTACAGCAAATGAGATCGAAACAGTTATCAAAAAACTCCCAAAAAAGAAAAGTCCTGGGCCTGATGGCTTCACAAGTGAATTCTATCAAAAATTCAAAGAAGAACTAACTCCTATTCTCCTCAAGCTATTTCAAAAAATTCAAGAGGAAGGAAGACTTCCAAACTCCTTTTATGAGGCGAGCATAATTCTGATCCCAAAACCGGGCAAAGACAACACAAAGAAAGAAAATTATAGGCCTATATCCCTGATGAATTTAGATGCTAAAATTCTCAACAAAATATTAGCCAACCGGATCCAGCAATATATGAAAAAAATCATACACCACGATCAAGTGGGATTTATTCTGGAGAGGCAAGGCTGGTTCAATATTCGCAAATCAATCAATGTGATTCATCACATAAACAAAAGGAAGGACAAAAATCACATGATAATTTCAATAGATGCAGAAAAGGCATTTGATAAAATCCAGCACCCATTCATGCTCAAAACTCTCAGTAAAGTGGGAATACAGGGATCATTCCTTAACATGATAAAGGCAATCTATGATAAACCGACAGCAAACATCATACTAAATGGACAAAGATTAAAAGCAATCCCCTTAAGGTCAGGAACCAGGCAGGGTTGCCCACTTTCACCACTCTTATTCAACATAGTTCTAGAAGTCCTAGCTACAGCAATCAGACAAGAAGAAGAAATAAAAGGCATACAAATTGGAAAAGAAGAAGTAAAACTGTCATTATTTGCAGATGATATGATATTGTATATTGAAAACCCTAAAGTCTCGGTCAAAAAACTACTGGACCTTATAAATGATTTCAGCAAGGTGGCAGGATATAAAATTAATACTCAGAAATCAGAGGCATTTCTATATACCAACAATGAAATATCAGCAAAAGAAATTAAGGAAACAATCCCCTTCACTATTGCAGCCAAAAAAATAAAGTACCTAGGAGTAAATTTAACCAAGGAGGTTAAGGACTTGTACTCGGAAAATTATAGAACATTGATAAAAGAAATCAAGGAAGATACAAACAAGTGGAAGCACATACCGTGCTCATGGCTAGGAAGAATAAACATCATTAAAATGTCTATATTACCCAAAGCAATTTATAAATTCAATGCAATACCAATTAAAATACCAATGACATACTTCAAAGATATAGAACACATATTCCAAAAATTTATATGGAACCAAAAAAGAACACGAATAGCCTCAGCAATCTTAAAAAGAAAAAATAAAGCAGGAGGTATCACTCTTCCTGATATCAAGGTTTACTACAAGGCCATTATACTCAAGACAGCCTGGTACTGGCATAAGAACAGGCACATAGATCAATGGAACAGAACAGAGGACCCAGAAATAAACCCACAGCTTTATGGACAACTGATATTTGACAAAGGAGGAAAGAACATACAATGGAGTAAAGACAGCCTCTTTAACAAATGGTGTTGGGAAAATTGGACATCTACCTGCAAAAAAATGAAACTAGACTATCATCTTACACCATTCACAAAAGCAAACTCAAAATGGATAAAAGACTTAAATGTAAGCCGTGAAACCATAAGCATCTTAGAAGAAAACATAGGCAGCAAGCTCTCCGACATCTGTAGCAGCGGTATATTTGCCGATTTATCTTCATGGGCAACTGAAATAAAAGGCAAGATAAACAAATGGGACTATATCAAACTAAAAAGTTTTTGCACAGCTAAAGACAATAGGAACAGAATAAAAAGACAAACCACACAATGGGAGAACATATTCGACAGCACATCTGATAAGGGGTTAATAACTAAAATTTATAAAGAACTTATAAAACTCAACACCAGGAAGACAAACAACCCAATCAAAAAATGGGCAAAAGAAATGAATAGAAATTTTTCCAAAGAGGACATACAGATGGCCAATAGGCATATGAAAAAATGCTCAACATCACTAATCATTAGAGAAATGCAAATTAAAACCACAATGAGATATCACCTCACACCAGTCAGAATGGCACTTATCAGCAAAACAACACAGAATAAGTGCTGGCGAGGATGTGGAGAAAAGGGAACCCTTCTGCACTGCTGGTGGGAATGCAGACTGGTGCAGCCACTGTGGAAAACAGTTTGGAGATTCCTCAGAAAATTAAAAATCGAACTGCCTTTTGACCCAGCTATCCCACTTTTAGGAATATACCCTAAGAACACCATAGCACTGTTCGAAAAGAAGAAATGCGCCCCCATGTTCGTGGCAGCATTGTTCACAATAGGGAAGATCTGGAAACAGCCCAAGTGTCCGTCAGAAGACGAGTGGATTAAAAAGCTTTGGTACATATATACTATGGAATACTACTCAGCCATAAGAAACGATGACATCGGATCATTTATAACAAAATGGATGTACCTTGATAACATTATACGGAGTGAAATAAGTAAATCAGAAAAAAAGAAAAACTGAGAACAGCACGATTACATATATAGGTGGGACATGAAAGTGAGGGTATGGACATGGACAAGAGAGTGGTGGTTATGGGATGGGGGGAGGGAGGGAAGAGTGGGATAGGGAGGAGGGGAGGGACGCAGGGAAAACCAGATTGAAGGTGACAGAGGACAATTTGACTTTTGGTGATGGGTATGCAACACAATTGAATGATAAGATAACCTGGAGATGTTTTCATTGTACATATGTACCCTGATTTATTGATGTCACCCCATTAGAATTAATAAAAATAAAATATATATATAATTAAAAAAAAAAAAAAAAAAAAAACTACAATGAGATACTACCACATACCTGTTAAATTGGCTATTATCCATAAGACAGGTAATAACAAGTGTTGGAGAGGCTTTGGAAAAAAAGGAACCCTCATTCACTGCTGGTGAGAAGGCAAATTAGTACAACCATTATGGAAGAAAGTATGGTGATTCCTCAAAACAATAAGAATAGAACTACCATATGACCCTGCAATCCCTCTACTGGGTGCCTACTCTTAAAATTTGAAAACATTGGTACATAAAGACATACGCACCCCCATGTTAATAGCAGGATTATTCACAGTGACCAAGACATGAAAACAACCAAAGTGTCCCTCAATACAAGATTGGAGAAAGAAGATGTGGTACATATATACAATGGAATACTACTCAGCCATAAGAAATGATTACATATTGCCATTATGACAACATGGATGGACCTTGAGAACCTTATACTGAGTGAAATAAGTAAATCAGAGAAAGCTAAGAACTGTATAATTTTACACATAGGTGGGATATAAAACTGAGACTCATGGACATAGATAAAAGTGAAGTGGTTACCAGGGGGAGGGGGACATGGAGATGTGGGGCAAGGGGGAGGAGGAATGGTATAAAAAAAGGGACAAATATAAGGTGATGGAAAATGATTTGACTTTGGGTGATGGGTAAATAACATAACCAACAGTGCAAATGCTATAGAAATGTTTACCAGAAACTTATGTACTTTTATTGATCAATATCACCCTGTTAAATTTAATGTTATAAATAAAATTTAAAAATAAAGAAATAGATAAGTAAAAAAAAAAAAAAATATCAGCTGTCAGGATATTCTAAGGCCTAGCCAAGGGTGACACCCATGGCTTAGTGCAAGGACATGAGTCCAACCAGGCATGGGCTGTGCGACCGACAGAGGAAGTCCAATGTCAAGGTTTAGGGGACAAAGTGAAGCGTGAGGCAGAGGCAGGAGCCAGGTCCAGGCGGGCCTGGGAGACCATGGATTGTATTCAGGTTCAGTGGAAGGTATTGAAGGGGTTTGGCTGAGTAGTGACCTTGATCTGATTTACATATTTTTAAAGAGCACCTGAGAACAGATTGTAAGGAAGGAAGAGTAAAGGAGATCACTGCTACTTTTCTGCTAAGCTTCAACCGAACAAGACACGGGGACTTCTGAAACAGAATGAATTATGTCGGCGGTGGGTGGGGGCCCTTTGTTTGTATGTGTCAAGGTGTTGTAAGAACGTTCCTGTCACAACTGGCCGCTTCAAAGGTCCCCAGGGGCCAAGGTGGAAAGTAAATGAGTGATTCCCTAGATTAGATCAAAGAAGACAATTTATTTTTCTGGATCATGTTTGAGACCCAAGAAGAACACGAGGGAAAAGCAATAGAGCGGTACCCAAGAATCCTTTGCCAAAGATAGAAAGAAAGTGAACAAAAATATATTAGCGACCTCCCGTGAGCCGGACATTGTTCTGGGTGCCAGGAACAGCATGATGAGCAGAAAGAGACCTTTCTGTTTTCTAGCAGAGCCAGGCAAAGAATCACATAAATAAATGTCAGCTTGCACGGTGGTAAAGTCAAACCAGTGGGTACCAAGTTTATGAGTATCTTGGGGAGATTGATCATGCCAGGTTCAAGGTCATGATCGCAGGTACACACCTGGGAGGTAGGAGGCCATGGAAGGAAAGGGAAGGAATGTGATCTCACTGCCAGCTCACAGGACCCTGAGGCCTCATGAGGGGTTTTAGTTTTGACTTAACTAGGGGGGCTGGAGTGATGGTGACTTGATCAGATTCATGTGTCAGAAAAGTCATTTTGGTCCAGGGATGCAATGAGAATGGGGAAGTCAACACTGAGTGGCTGCAGGGAACTGACTAGTCAGGAGGCTACTGGAGATGCCCCAGGGGATACCAGGAGATGTGGTAATGTCAGGGGGTGGACTGGAGGGACGCAGTTGGAATTATATATTTTAAAAAATACATGTGTTATTTTCTACACAAATATGTATCACTTATGCAATTAAAAAAAAAAGAATAACTAAAAAATGTAATAAAAAGGAAGGACAGGAATAAACATGGAGTTGCAAGACTTTTAAAGAAAATGTGAAGATGAAAAGAGGGAGAAGAAGAAATACCCCATACTGGAAATTCATGTGTTCCATTGGGAGTCACGGGAGAAGGGGACATCTGGGTGAGGGAACTTTGCATTGGGCGGTTGTCACCGAGGTGCAGTGAGGGCTGCTGGGAGATTTCCCAACTGCCTGTGCAGTTCCTTGGAGATTTCCTCCCCTCACCCTGGGGCACCTGGGAGCCACACCAGCACCCGTGCTGACAAGCAGGTTTCACACAGGGTAAAGGAAGTAGCAAGGGGAAGTGCACGCCCAAGAGGAGGAACCATTGGTTAAGTGGAAGTGACACAGCCCAGGGAAAAAATGACCATGAGCTTCTAGCTTCTACATTTCTCCCTTTATTTTCCACAGTGGGGTCTGAAAGCAGTGGCTAAACATATTTATCGAATGGTAACAACACGCCTGTACAATGTTCAGAACTTTCCAAAACATGTGTCTCCCCACTCAGCCCATAAACTCTGCTAAAGGAGGGAGAGTGTCTTCTTCGCCCATTGCCTTCCGTGCTGAAAGCAGAGAATGCATTCCTTAGACCACGAATACGTGCGTGAATTATCCATTCGTATGACTTGGACCGGTTACTTTAAACTGTGTACTTCTGTTTCCTCATCTACGAGGAGTAAATGAAAAGATGCATTTTGAAGAGTGCCTGGCCAGAGTCAGTGTTCAGAAAACAACAGCTCTTGTGATTGCTGTTATTATCATCACCTAAGGAGCAAGCATTATTATTATTCGTGCCAACAAACTAAGAAATGGAAGCTCAGGAAGGCAAAGTAATTGGACCAGAAACACCCAGGTAATAAGCAGCAGAAACCAGATGTGGAGTCCAACGCCAAGCTCTGTGTAGCACACTCAGTGCTCCCCAGAGATACTGGCAGATGCCCAGAGAGTGGTCTGATGTGCACCAATGAAAGATGATATAAAGGAGAGATGGAAGGGGGGAGAGTGGTACAGTAATTTCCTCAGGCTGCTGTAACAAACTTCCACACGCTGTTGGCTTAAAACAACAGGAAAGTATTCTCCCACCATGTTGGAGGCCACATGTCCAAAACCAACGTGTTGGCGGGGCCACGCTGCTCTCAAGGCTCTAGAGCAGAATTATCCCTTGTCTTTTCCAGATTCTCGCGGTTGCTGGCCATCTTTGGTTCTTTGGTGTGCAGACACATCACTCCAATTTCTGCCTCCATCCTTCCATAGCCTTCTCTTCAGTGTCTTCTCCCCTTTTCTTATAAGGACACTTGTCATTGGATTTAGGGATCACCCTAATTCAGGATAACCTTATCTCAAGATCCTTAACTTAATTACATCTGCAAAGACCCCACTTTCTGGGGGATATATCTCTTTTGTGGGGCTCACTATTCATTTCTCTATGGTGGCCCATCCTCTCCAGAGTAAATAAAACAAAGAAACCTGATCTCTGGAAAGACAGAAAACTGGAATCAACTGTGAATAACAACCACCAGAGGCATTGGCATTATCGCATACTTTGGGCACTGGCAAGCACAGTGCTACGGTCATCACCTTCAGGCACTATCTCTTTGAACCCTTGCCGCAGCCAAGTGACACAGGTACCCTCACAATCCTCTTGTTACAGAGCAGGTAAATGAGGCCAGAGAGAGGAAGGAACTGTCCCAGGCCCACAGCTAGTGAGTGGGAACCAGAATTTCAAGGTAGACAGGCTGTCTCCAGAGCCCTGACTTGGTTAAGGTGTGTGCATGCGTGCACACACACACACACACACACACACACACACACACACACACACACGCATACCTTTTGAGGTCTGGTAAGAACCAGAACAAAGCCAGATATAAGCACACTGCTGGAGGCTGCTGTGTAAGGTGGAAAGATGACAGTGGATCTTTTCCATCAGTGGAAAATAGCTGAACCTGGAAAGAGCAGAACCAACCTGGTTGGAAAGGGAGCTAAAGCCCAAGACTCGTGAAATGGAAAGAGAGCTCCAGTCTATGCACAACGCATTCACATCTTCAGGGAGGGTTACCGTCCCAGGACCCACACTCTCCATGTTGTTGAATAACAAGCGACAACTGAGCTGAAAGGTTAAACCTACAAGAACTTGATAACTTGATTCTGACAGCCAGTCGGACCCCTGGACCCATCACTTAAGCTGTTGTGCAATTTTTGGCAACCATTTTGTCAATTGCAACTTCAATTTTTTAATCCACAAAATATAGCTTTGTCCATATCATCTGACGACAGGTACTTTATTGTTTTTTTATGGACTGAAGATTTTCTTGGTGACATTACCCTTTCCTTTCAGAATTTATGACCTCCTGTAGATATAATAACATTTTCAACCTCACTGGGTTGTTGTGAGGGTTACATTAATGCCTGTAAAGTTACTTATTATGATGCTTGGCACACGAGATGTTCAACAAATTTTATTTCTGATGTTTCATTCAGTTCACCATCCAAAAGAGTTCAAGAACAGGGATTGTTTTTGCCCCGATTTAAAATTTTTCCATCTGAAATGGCAGCTTTTTAAAAATCTGCACTATAAATATCTAATTTAGCACAACATCTATATTTAATGAATTTCTGTTGGATACAGTAACATTTTCTATGTTTCAACAGAAATGATTATGACATTAGATTTTCTACACCTTAGCTTAGTTTCGGCGACACTGAACTAGGGCAGGGGTTGGCAAGCTCTTTCTGTGAAGGGCCAGACAGAAAATATTTTAGGCTTTGTGGATCACATGGCCCCTGTTGTAAATGCTCAGCTATGCAGTTTTATCAGCAAGGCAGCCTCAGAGAATATGTAAATGAAGGGGCGTGGCTTCACAGCCATAATTTTTTTTTTTTTTTCTCTCCAAAACCAGGTGGAGGCTGGATTTGACCCTAGCTTGATGACCTCTAAATGAGGGCACTCAGAGAAATTTTGTGGATGTCATCAGTAATTTCTGAGATACCCAGGAAAACAGGGTGGTGTCGGGGGAGCCTCTGGACAGAAAGTGAGAAAGTTTTCAAAAGAAAGAAAAGCAGAGAAAGGGCTCTGGAAGGAAAAAGTGCCATTTGGGTCCTGAGGTTCAGAATACCTTGCCCAAGGCGATTCCCATTGAAAGTAGCTGCTGTGGGGGTTTGCACCCACATTCTGAGTGGAGACCTGCTCCGCGAGTGACCAGGAGGCGATGTGACATGCTGTGGGTGTTCAGGGGAAGATGACTGGATACTTACTTTTTAAAAGTTTTTTTCTTTTTTCTCTTTTTACAGGGACAGAGAGAGAGAGAGTCAGAGAGAGGGATAGATAGGGACAGACAGGAACAAAGAGAGATGAGAAACATCAATCATTAGTTTTTCGTTACAACACCTTAGTTGTTCACTGATTGCTCAAACCAGCAACCTTGGTTCCAAGCTGGTGAGCTTTTCTCAAACCAGATGAGCCCGCACTCAAGCTGGCAACCTCGGGGTCTCGAACCTGGGTCCTCCGCATCCCAGTTCGATGCTCTATTCACTGAGCCACCGCCTGGAGAACGGCTTGGGGTGGGAACCCTGGGGGGAGCAGGAGGCTGTTTGGGGGATGCCCGAGGAGGAGCACACAAAACTTGCTCTCATAACTGGTCTCGCACAAGTCGTGATTTATTATCTTATAATATTTACTATGAGAGAATGTGTTTTTATATTCTTAAAGCACTTTTACTTACTACACCTCTATTTTCTTGGTGATAAACTCTCTTGGGGGATGGTGGGTTGAAACAGCCGCATCCAGGTACGGATAAAGCCCTGAGTTATTTCACCGGAGATGATGTGGAGAGACATCCATTTGACAAGGTCACGTGGCTAGCATTTGAAAAACTTGCTGTAGGTGCGTCAGCTCCACCCAGGGTGACCCAGAAACAACTAAAGTAGAAATAGTGTTTCCCCAGATGAAGAGTTCTCTCTCTCTCTCCAAAGGAAACCCGTTTTTGTTCATCATAATAAAGTGGCTTATTGAGCCTTGCAGTGTATCCGGTACTGTGCCGTGAGGAGTCTTAACTGATTCATCTCTTTTATTTTCACAAGTCCATGAGAAAAATACTCTTAAAATCCTACCTTTACAGAGGAGTAAACTAAAGCTCGGTCAGAACAATCACTTGGAAGAACCATAAGAATTACTTGTAAGAACCTTAACTCACATGTAAGCAGCCTGTGAACACCGCTCTCCCCACAATGGTTTGATCACCATAACATCCTGCTAGGTACCAATCAGACTTAGATGCAAGCTTAGCTGTGCTGTTTCCTTAAGATATGAACATCTGAGCAAACTCATGGACCTCCATGAGCCTCAGTTTTATTCCCTGTACAGTGGGGATAAGAATGCCCTCCTCTCGAGTTGTCAAGATTAAGTGAAACTGTCAAAGCTGGAAAGCACCCATCTTCTTTTATCCCTATAGCCATTCAATCAACAAACACACATCAAGTAAGTATGTCTGGAAGGGACTGGCACCTTCATACAGTCTGTGCCCAGTACCTATTGTCCCTTTGCGGGTCTTCCACTTCTTCTCACTGATGTTCAGGGAGTACTACCTGGTCAAGAGCATCTTCCTTAAGTACAAACTCACATGGTTGTACATCAGAGATTCCCTTTAAAAAAATCCTATTTTGTTTTTTGGGTCATCCTCCAGACCAGGAGCTGCAACGGGAAACCTTTAGGGCAACTGTACTTCTCAGGACCACTTGGTTGTGCTCGAGAGGAACACAGAGGGAAAAGAAGGACTTCACACCCTTCTGGGCTCTAAGGGGACAATGGAAAACACATTTTATGAGAACACATTAAAAAAAATTGTTTTCTGATCTCTTGCCAATTCTTTAATGAAATAAATAGGAGGGTGAGGAGGAGCGAACTCTCTGTGGGGTCTAAATCCCTGGTGCTGAGCCGGCACTTGTACAGGGACAAAGCACAGGCAGGTTGCGGAGGGAGGTTGTCACTGTGATTTGGAAACCCTTCCTTTGGCCAACAGAACTCCATTAGGTGTTGGAAGTGAACCCAGGTAGCATGGGGGGTCCTGCAAGTAATATTCTCCAAGCAGTGTGTGATGAAAATGGAGCCCTGTGCAGGATAGGTTCCACTCTGTCACTCCCGCCACCTTCTCTTGGGGGCTGTGCCAAGAAGCCGCACTGCCTTGAGCTTTGGCTAGTTTTCTGCCAAGCCATTTAACAATCAGTCCTGTGTTGCTGACACTATATTTAGCACTAAGGACATACCTGGCTGCAGGATCAGGCGCATCCTTCATGGTATATGTCTTTAGCTCTTCCCAGTCATCACGGCTCTCAGACAAAAAGGGGCTGTCTGGCAAGCCTCGTCTCTCTCTCCCTCTCTCTCTCTTTCTCCCCGGCCGTGATTATTTTTTAAACTCATGTTTCACTTTCCACATTCCGGCTCTTATTCTTTCTGGAGACTCGGGTCAGGGAGAAAACACCAGGGCACACTAGGTTTAAGGAAACCTTATTTCCCCCTCCCTGCTGGAAGGCCAGTAGCAACACAGTGGACCCATCTCCCAAACCCCATTCCTCATTAAATGGGGCTGGCAAGTGAGAGACCGAGAAATGGGTTGTCATAATCTGACTCGGGCCTGACTGAACTGAACGTTAGTGACGTGAGAGTCGGTCTCAGAGCCTTTGCTTCCCAAAAACTTTAGATAGAAAGAACACACCATGCAAATGAAATTTCATGCCGTAGGTACCTGGTGATTATATAGTGTACCATTTTTTTTTCCTGGCTCCACAGTGAATTCACAAAGAAAAATGCAAGAGATAAATTGTTGCATTAAAAAATGTGGCCTGACCAGGCAGTGGCGCAGTGGATGGAGCATCGGACTGGGATGTGGAAGACCCAAGTTTAAGACCCCAAGCTCGCCAGCTTGAGCGTGGGCCCATCTGGCTTGATCAAAAGCTCGCCAGCTTGGACCCAAGGTCGCTGGCTCCAGCAAGGGGTTGCTCAGTCTGCTGAAGGCCCGAGGTCAAGGCACATGTGAGAAAGCAATCAATGAACAACTATGGTGTCACAATGGCAACGAGAAACTAATGATTGATGCTCCTCATCTCTCTCTGTTCCTGTCTGTCTGTCCCTATCTATCCTTCTCTCTGACTCTTTCTCTGTCCCTGCAAAAAAAAAAAAAAAAATGTGTTTGCCCAAATCTCCATCTAGGGTCTTAAAAACCCAAAAACTATAGGCTGAGCAACACAATAGAATAAATCCATTACCCCCAAATATGATGAAAGTGATTTGCCTTCGTGGTGATGACTCTCCCCAAACATAACCTCCCCAACACTGCATCCCTAGGATATGAACACAGAGATTTGCTCATCTTTTATAAAATGAAACTTAAAGCCACTTTAGAAAATTTGACCATGTTAATTGACCAGCAGTAGAAAATCAAAGTAAAAACAGTATGCTTTCTACTTAAATGCAGCTTCAGAACAAATTCAAAATTGCCTTCTTCCAACTTGATCATCTTTCCTCATTCCCTCCTACACAGAAATGTTGGTTATGTATTTAATAGCCATATCACAGAAAGAACAAATACACAAATTAAATAAACACTAACTCACCGTGGAAAAAAAAAGACCGAAGATTATAGATCAGGCTATGTGACTAGGCCAATAAATCAATCAACAAAAGTTTAATTTTCCTAATAATCAAAGCTCTCTCAATTAAAATACACTTGCATCATTTTGCACTAATCAAGTGAGCAAATCTATTTTGCCATTGATTGACTCGATGCAGGTAGAAGCGTGGGCAAAAAAGGCAGCCACTCTGTTGTTGTACTGGAAGAGGGCGAAGGTCATCTATAAATGCAGCATGGCAATCCAATTTTATGGTTCAATCCCCTTTGTGACCAGATCATTCCAAGCATAATTTGATGCTAGCACGCATTTAATTATTGAGAATAATGTGCTGCAAGAGGTGGACTGGAGAAAGAAAGTCAAGTTCCGGGACCTCCCACTTGTATAGACTGCTCCCAGGGCACCAGAAAAGGCCCTGGCAATTTTGTAAGCAATCCGCCATTTTTTATAAGGTCTGGGTCTCATAAACTGGGTCCATCTTTGAATGGAGCTGGAGAAAAGGTCAGAGCTAGAAGGGGAATGTCCGGGCCATGGGCAAGGCTGGTGCATTGGTTCATCTAAAAGTGGAAGGAAGCTAAGAGACAGGATCCTGGCCCACTCACAGGGTGGGGAGAAGTACCAGGACACAGGACAGAAGAGACCCCCGCTAAATCGACCTGTGATGAGGATGCTGTGTTTATGATGAAAGAGAGAGACACTCAGAGAAAACAGCTCACGCTCACTGAGCAGCTGGAAGAAACCACGTGCAGTGCTGGCAAATTAGAGGCATAAGCTTGGGCACCTGCCCCAGCTCCTCCCAGCAGGTATCGCCTGGCTCGGTGGATCAATAAGGAACTTGCGGAGCTTGGAGAGAAGGGGAAACTTGCTCATGGTCACTGAGTATGTCAGTGGCTGGTGAAGGGTTAATCGCAGCCAGGCCCGCCTGACTCCAAAGTTCCCTTCCCCTACACAAAGCCTCCTTTCTTATCTCAAAAAGCATCATAAATCTACCTGCCCATGGATGCCAACCCATGAGTGACTGGCGGAGAAGGGTAGGAAACCATGTAAAGTTGTAAAACAAGAGCAAAAACCAATCTGGGCTCACCTGGGAAATTGCCTCTGGTATTTCAAGAAAATAAAGTCAGGTCGTTCAAGGAATGAAGCACCTCCCATCTATCCAATTGACCCACAGTGAGATCAAATCCCCCAGCAAATAAAGAGCTAATAGGGGCCCAATCCCACGTGGAAGATGAAAACTATGTTAGAATCTTTTGTCTGATGGCCGCCCCCACAAGCCAGCATTGTGGACAGTGAGACTCCCAGCAAGGAGAGGGTGGTGTCGGATAAAGTGGCTTCAGTTAAAATGTCAAGCCTGGCTGACTGCACTCAGGGCTTAATCGTAGTTCTAGATGAACTGACAGAAGTCTATGAATAATCTCCCTACCCTATGTGGTTCTGCTCTCCAACAACGAGCTCTGAAATGAGGTTTTCTTTCTTGATGCCGTGAACTCGGTTTCCTCACCTGTAACATGAGACAGTAAGTGTGTGGGCCTCGCAGAAGTGTTGTGAGAACTGAGTGAGAAGAGATGTGTGGTAACGCCAGCCCGGTGTCTGGTGCGTGGCAGGTACCCTTCACCACTGCCTGCTTCTGCTGCACGCTCACTACCTTCATGGATGACTTTAAACACATCGGGCTACTCATTTTCCTATGATCTCCCTACGAGGTTTTGTGGTTCATGCAGGATTGGACCACTTCCCATGATGGGCCCTCAGGAACCAACCCATCATGATTTGTTCAGTTCTTAGTAGTTCTAATTAATGGTCAGTTCTGAGTAAGTCTAACTAATGGCCCATTATGATTACTTCCGTTAGTTCTTAAGCCCCCCTTTTCCCTGTATCCCTGACTGAGTTGATAGTGTCACTTTAAGGGGAATAGTCTATTACAATTATCAATGTGTTAGCTAGCATGCAGTAGGCGGTTCCAAGAATATTGGTTATTGAATGGGCCAGGGTAATGGTTATGAGCTTGGATACTAAAGTCAAATATCTAGAGCATTAGTACTCCCACCGACTAGCTGGGTTCCACCGAAATCTCACTCCTCTTTTCCAAAAGCAAGAATGATCACAGCCCCTACTTAACAGGGTTGCTGGAAGATTAAATAAGATAGTTTGTTTTTTTTTGTTTTTTTTTTTTTTTTTTTACTTATCTATTTCTTTATTTTTAAATTTTATTTATAACATTAAATTTAACAGGGTGATATTGATCAATAAAAGTACATAAGTTTCTGGTAAACATTTCTATAGCATTTGCACTGTTGGTTATGTTATTTACCCATCACCCAAAGTCAAATCATTTTCCATCACCTTATATTTGTCCCTTTTTTTATACCATTCCTCCTCCCCCTTGCCCCACATCTCCATGTCCCCCTCCCCCTGGTAACCACTTCACTTTTATCTATGTCCATGAGTCTCAGTTTTATATCCCACCTATGTGTAAAATTATACAGTTCTTAGCTTTCTCTGATTTACTTATTTCACTCAGTATAAGGTTCTCAAGGTCCATCCATGTTGTCATAATGGCAATATGTAATCATTTCTTATGGCTGAGTAGTATTCCATTGTATATATGTACCACATCTTCTTTCTCCAATCTTGTATTGAGGGACACTTTGGTTGTTTTCATGTCTTGGTCACTGTGAATAATCCTGCTATTAACATGGGGGTGCGTATGTCTTTATGTACCAATGTTTTCAAATTTTAAGAGTAGGCACCCAGTAGAGGGATTGCAGGGTCATATGGTAGTTCTATTCTTATTGTTTTGAGGAATCACCATACTTTCTTCCATAATGGTTGTACTAATTTGCCTTCTCACCAGCAGTGAATGAGGGTTCCTTTTTTTCCAAAGCCTCTCCAACACTTGTTATTACCTGTCTTATGGATAATAGCCAATTTAACAGGTATGTGGTAGTATCTCATTGTAGTTTTTTTTTTTTTTTTTTTTTTTTAATTATATATATATTTTATTTTTATTAATTCTAATGGGGTGACATCAATAAATCAGGGTACATATGTACAATGAAAACATCTCCAGGTTATCTTATCATTCAATTGTGTTGCATACCCATCACCAAAAGTCAAATTGTCCTCTGTCACCTTCAATCTGGTTTTCCCTGCGTCCCTCCCCTCCTCCCTATCCCACTCTTCCCTCCCTCCCCCCATCCCATAACCACCACTCTCTTGTCCATGTCCATACCCTCACTTTCATGTCCCACCTATATATGTAATCGTGCTGTTCTCAGTTTTTCTTTTTTTCTGATTTACTTATTTCACTCCGTATAATGTTATCAAGGTACATCCATTTTGTTATAAATGATCCGATGTCATCGTTTCTTATGGCTGAGTAGTATTCCATAGTATATATGTACCAAAGCTTTTTAATCCACTCGTCTTCTGACGGACACTTGGGCTGTTTCCAGATCTTCCCTATTGTGAACAATGCTGCCACGAACATGGGGGCGCATTTCTTCTTTTCGAACAGTGCTATGGTGTTCTTAGGGTATATTCCTAAAAGTGGGATAGCTGGGTCAAAAGGCAGTTCGATTTTTAATTTTCTGAGGAATCTCCAAACTGTTTTCCACAGTGGCTGCACCAGTCTGCATTCCCACCAGCAGTGCAGAAGGGTTCCCTTTTCTCCACATCCTCGCCAGCACTTATTCTGTGTTGTTTTGCTGATAAGTGCCATTCTGACTGGTGTGAGGTGATATCTCATTGTGGTTTTAATTTGCATTTCTCTAATGATTAGTGATGTTGAGCATTTTTTCATATGCCTATTGGCCATCTGTATGTCCTCTTTGGAAAAATTTCTATTCATTTCTTTTGCCCATTTTTTGATTGGGTTGTTTGTCTTCCTGGTGTTGAGTTTTATAAGTTCTTTATAAATTTTAGTTATTAACCCCTTATCAGATGTGCTGTCGAATATGTTCTCCCATTGTGTGGTTTGTCTTTTTATTCTGTTCCTATTGTCTTTAGCTGTGCAAAAACTTTTTAGTTTGATATAGTCCCATTTGTTTATCTTGCCTTTTATTTCAGTTGCCCATGAAGATAAATCGGCAAATATACCGCTGCTACAGATGTCGGAGAGCTTGCTGCCTATGTTTTCTTCTAAGATGCTTATGGTTTCACGGCTTACATTTAAGTCTTTTATCCATTTTGAGTTTGCTTTTGTGAATGGTGTAAGATGATAGTCTAGTTTCATTTTTTTGCAGGTAGATGTCCAATTTTCCCAACACCATTTGTTAAAGAGGCTGTCTTTACTCCATTGTATGTTCTTTCCTCCTTTGTCAAATATCAGTTGTCCATAAAGCTGTGGGTTTATTTCTGGGTCCTCTGTTCTGTTCCATTGATCTATGTGCCTGTTCTTATGCCAGTACCAGGCTGTCTTGAGTATAATGGCCTTGTAGTAAACCTTGATATCAGGAAGAGTGATACCTCCTGCTTTATTTTTTCTTTTTAAGATTGCTGAGGCTATTCGTGTTCTTTTTTGGTTCCATATAAATTTTTGGAATATGTGTTCTATATCTTTGAAGTATGTCATTGGTATTTTAATTGGTATTGCATTGAATTTATAAATTGCTTTGGGTAATATAGACATTTTAATGATGTTTATTCTTCCTAGCCATGAGCACGGTATGTGCTTCCACTTGTTTGTATCTTCCTTGATTTCTTTTATCAATGTTCTATAATTTTCCGAGTACAAGTCCTTAACCTCCTTGGTTAAATTTACTCCTAGGTACTTTATTTTTTTGGCTGCAATAGTGAAGGGGATTGTTTCCTTAATTTCTTTTGCTGATATTTCATTGTTGGTATATAGAAATGCCTCTGATTTCTGAGTATTAATTTTATATCCTGCCACCTTGCTGAAATCATTTATAAGGTCCAGTAGTTTTTTGACCGAGACTTTAGGGTTTTCAATATACAATATCATATCATCTGCAAATAATGACAGTTTTACTTCTTCTTTTCCAATTTGTATGCCTTTTATTTCTTCTTCTTGTCTGATTGCTGTAGCTAGGACTTCTAGAACTATGTTGAATAAGAGTGGTGAAAGTGGGCAACCCTGCCTGGTTCCTGACCTTAAGGGGATTGCTTTTAATCTTTGTCCATTTAGTATGATGTTTGCTGTCGGTTTATCATAGATTGCCTTTATCATGTTAAGGAATGATCCCTGTATTCCCACTTTACTGAGAGTTTTGAGCATGAATGGGTGCTGGATTTTATCAAATGCCTTTTCTGCATCTATTGAAATTATCATGTGATTTTTGTCCTTCCTTTTGTTTATGTGATGAATCACATTGATTGATTTGCGAATATTGAACCAGCCTTGCCTCTCCAGAATAAATCCCACTTGATCGTGGTGTATGATTTTTTTCATATATTGCTGGATCCGGTTGGCTAATATTTTGTTGAGAATTTTAGCATCTAAATTCATCAGGGATATAGGCCTATAATTTTCTTTCTTTGTGTTGTCTTTGCCCGGTTTTGGGATCAGAATTATGCTCGCCTCATAAAAGGAGTTTGGAAGTCTTCCTTCCTCTTGAATTTTTTGAAATAGCTTGAGGAGAATAGGAGTTAGTTCTTCTTTGAATTTTTGATAGAATTCACTTGTGAAGCCATCAGGCCCAGGACTTTTCTTTTTTGGGAGTTTTTTGATAACTGTTTCGATCTCATTTGCTGTAATTGGTCTGTTTAGGTGTTCTGATTCTTCCAGATTGATTTTTGGAAGGTTATATGATTCAAGAAATTTGTCCATTTCACCAAGATTGTCTAATTTTTTGGCATATAGTTCTTCATAGTATTTTCTTACAATGCTTTGTATTTCTGTTGTGTCAGTTGTTATTTCTCCACTGTCCTTTCTAATTTTATTTATTTGAGTCCTCTCTCTTTTTTTCTTGGTGAGTCTAGTTAAAGGTTCATCAATCTTGTTTACCTTTTCAAAGAACCAGCTTCTTGTTTCATTGATCCTCTGTATTGTTTCCTTAGCCTCTATGTCATTTATTTCTGCTCTGACCTTTATTATTTCCTTCCTTCTACTTGTCTTGGGTTTTATTTGTTGTTGTTTTTCTAGTTCTTTTAGATGCAGGGTCAGGTTGCTTATTTGAGCTTTTTCTAGCTTCTTATGATATGCCTGTAGTGCAATAAACTTCCCTCTCAGAACTGCTTTTGCTGTGTCCCATAAATTTTGAGTTGATGTATGCTCATTATCATTTGTTTCTAGAAACTTTTTTATTTCTTCTTTGATCTCATTGTTAATCCATTCATTATTTAATAACATGCTATTTAGTTTCCAAGTGTTTGAGTATTTTTCAGGTTTTCTTTTGTGGTTAATTTCTAGTTTCATGGCATTGTGATCAGAGAAAATGCTTGATATGATTTCAATCTTCTTAAATTTATTGAGACCATTTTTGTGTCCTAACATGTGGTCTATCCTAGAAAACGTACCATGAGCGCTTGAGAAGAATGTATATTCTATTGCTTTAGGGTGAAAAGTTCTGAAGATATCTATTAAATCAAGTTGATCTAGTGTCTCCTTTAAGTCTGCTGTTTCTTTATTAATTTTCTTTCTTGAGGATCTATCCAGTGTTGTTAGAGGGGTATTGAAATCTCCTACTATGATAGTATTGCTGTTAATCTCACCCTTTATATCCATCAAAGTCTGCTTTATGTATGTCGGGGCTCCTATATTTGGTGCATAGATATTTACAATAGTTATATCTTCCTGTTGAATTGTTCCCTTTATCATTATGTAGTGTCCTCCTTTATCTCTTACTACAGCCTTTGTTTTAAAGTCCATTTTGTCTGATATAAGTATTGCTACCCCTGCTTTTTTTTCATTTCCATTTGCATGAAATATTTTTTTCCATCCTTTTACCTTCAGTCTATGAGCATCTTTTGTTTTAAGGTGTGTCTCTTGTAGACAGCATATGTATGGGTCCTGTTTCTTTATCCATGCAGCTACCCTATGTCTTTTGATTGGATCATTTAATCCATTTACATTTAAGGTTATTATTGATATGTAGTTGTTTATTGCCATTTTATTCTTTAAAGCTGTATTCTTCTTTTGCTCTATTCATTCCTCCCTTTAAACTGTTCACAAGAGGCCCCTTAGTATCTCTTGCAGAATTGGTTTGGTTTTTATGAATTCCTTGAGGCTTTCTTTTTCTGGGAAGCTCTTTATTTCTCCTTCAATTTTAAATGTTAGCCTTGCTGGATAAAGTAGTCTTGGTTGTAGGTTCTTGTTCTGCATTACTTTGATTATTTCTTGCCATTCCCTTCTGGCCTCAAGTGTTTCTGTTGAGAAGTCCGATGTCATCCTTATCGGGGCTCCTTTGTAGGTGATAGTCTTTTTTTCTCTAGCAGCTTTTAAAATTTTTTCTTTATCCATTAGCTTTGGTAATTTAACTATGATGTGTCTTGGTGTAGATCTTTTTGGGTTTCTCCTTAATGGAGTTCTGTGTGCTTCTTGAATGTGTGGAGTGTTTCCCAGCCTTAATTTAGGAAAGTTTTCTGCTATGATTTGATTGAACAAAGTTTCCATTTCCTGTCCTCTCTCCTCTTCTTCAGGCACCCCTATGATGCGAATGTTGTTTCTCTTCATGTTGTCACAAAGCTCCCTTAGAGTTTCCTCACATTTTTTGAGTCTCTTTTCCTTTTTCTTCTCTGCTTCTGTGCCTTTGTTTATTGTGTCCTCTAACTCGCTTATTCGATCCTCAGCATCATCCATCCTGCTTTTAATTCCTTCCATTGTGGTCTTCAGTTCTGATACTGTATTTGTCATTTCTGTCTGATTCTTTTTTATTATTTCAATTTCATTTTTTATACTTGTTATCTCTTTATTTAGATGTTCATAATGACTATCCATTGTTGCTCTAATTTCTTTGAACATCCTAACTATCATTATTCTAAATTCTGCTTCTGGTAATTTGGTTATATCTGGTTCATTCAGGTCCTTCTCTGGGGATTTCTCTTGATTCATTTGGTTTGCATTCCTCTGCCTGCCCATTTTTTCTGTGTATAAGCAAGTTGTGGCCACTGGAGTCCAGTAGGTGTTGCCTTTGTGTTCTCTAGGTGTGGTCTATCTGCAGGCCCCCCACCCCCTCTGCCGGTGCCTAGGGTGGTTGGGTATGAGCGTTGCCAGCGCCGGCCCACTGTGGCTTTTGCTATGATTTCTGCCTCTCCTCCGTGGGAGGGGTTGTGACTGAAGCCACAAGATTAGCACCAAGGGTAGAGGCGAGCACCTTTCCTCAGCTGCGGACCCAGCCTATTTCCGGACTTCCGCCCAGAACCAGCAGTCGGAGCCTGCTCGCTACAGTTCCGCGGGTTAGGCGGGGCTTTTGACGTGCTCTCAGCTGTAAGCTTTTGCCCGTCCGGAGCTTTAGCCCCGCCCTCTAGGCCAGGGCCCTTTGCGCAGGGTCGGAAACCAAGGTTTATTGGGGCGGGCGTGTTTGCTGGCTTCCGCTGAGCTGCGTACTTCCGCTCGTCCCGGGCTGTACCCCGCCCCCGCGTTCGGAGTCCGCTCCTTCACGTATGAATGCTATCCGGAGTTTCTCCGGCCGGATGGGGATAGTAGTGTGGGCTCAGCTGCGAGCCTCCACTTGTCTCGGGGTCCACCCCGTTCCCGCGCTCGGAGCCCGCTCGCGCACATATACTGGCCAACCGCGGTTTCTCCGCCCCGGGGGGGGGGGGGGGTGCGGGACTGGTAGCGTCAGCTCTGCCGCGAGCCCCTGCCCGTCCCTGGTCCTAGCCCGGTCCCCGCGGTCAGGGCCGGCTTGCGCAGGGCCTGCCCGTTCCTGGCCTCCCGCTTTGTCCCCGTAAGTGGGATTAAAGGCGGGCCCGCAGCTTCCGGACCGCTCTCGCGCGTCCCCTCTGACCCTCTGGGCTAGACCGATCTCCCACCGGCTTGGCCTCCGCCCACGCCGACAGAACCGCCTTTCAGCGTCCTGCCGCCCCAAAACCTTAAGCAGCCCTCAGCAGAGTAGGAAGGGACCTAATACTCCACACTGTAGGCCTGGGAGCTCCCTCACTTGTTTCACAGCTCAATACTGTCCAAACGCTCTTCTAGGCTCTAGGACTGGAGGCTGGGGCTTGGTTCCTGGGACCCAGGTTCCTCCCTCTCCACCAAACTCTCCTCCCGCCCCGCGGGTCTCTCCAGGCTGCCGTTTGCTCCGGGGAGCTGGGCAGCCCTCTTCGCGTTTTCGCTATTCCTACCAGTCTCAATGTGGCTTCTGCAGTGTTCCTTGGTTGAAGAGTCCACTTAGTTTTGTTCAAAGTTGGTTTATCCAGGTGGTGGTTCTTAAAATTGAGTTGTAATCCACTTTGGTTCTGGGAGTTGGAAGTTCGTACGTCCGCCTACTCCGTCGCCATCTTGCTCCCTCCCTGACAGCTGATATTTTATATGTTTTCTCAATGTGCAAGCTTCAGCTTAATCATCCTGATGACACGTGGTCCACCATACGTGGAGCCACAGCGATCCTTCTGTATCCTGCCGTCACTACTCACTCCCTCATCAGACTGTCTAAATAAGATAGTTTGTTTAAAGGGGCTAGCGGGGTACCTGTCGCCACGCAAGGAGTCCGAAACCTCTCTTCAGTCCTGATATTAGGGAATCTCCCGTTTCCGTGAAATACGCACGAGGCCTCTCCTGTGCCGACGTGATGAGGGAACACAGTCCTGCAGTTTCTCTGCCTTCCACATTTGTCTTCATTAATATCAGCTCATAAGTTGGCTCTGTCCCTGATCGGTAAGACCCCAGGCGTTTTGACAGGCTGAGCTGGGGGCACCATTTTTCACATCTTGGGTGAGCACCCTGCCCTTCTCTTTCCTTCTGGGCTTGTTCCATAATTGCTTTTAGACTCCCCAAGGTCCTCAGGTTGGTGCCAGGCCTGGGTGTTTATATCCGTTGGGCATTCTGGGCCCAATGATACTATGTATTTGGCACAGGACTGACATGCTGTTTGTTTGTTCACCTATGCATATCATCTTCTCTGATCCTCACAACAGCTCTCTGAGGTGAGACAGCAGAAACTAACCACTCTGATAACCACGGTGCCTAATATTCATCAGGCATTCACTCCGTGCCAGAGGGCAACTCCGTGAGACCAGTACTGTTACGAGCCCCATTTTACAGATGAGTAAACTGAGACACAGTTTGATGAGATTACCAGCCCACACAATTGGCGAAGAGTGAAGTCAGTCTTCAAGGCATCTAAGCCTGGTTCTAATGCCAGTGCTATTCTCCATCTGGCCTCACTGGCTAGAGGGGAAGTAACCTGCCCAAGGGCAGAGGTTTCGAAGCTGGAGTGCCCATCTAGGTGCTGCCGGCCTCAAAGCCCAAGGCGCTCTTTGCACGCTGCTGCCCAGCTGACCTTCTGCAGCCCAGCCCTGGGAGATGTCTGGCACACAGCAGGTGCTCCGTCCTGCTAGGTGGGTGAGTGGAGGATGACCTGAGTAAGATCGGGGCATGGAAGGGAGGTACAGTCCTCACTTCTCGTCCAGTAGGAGGAGGTGGCGATCCAGGGCCCCGGTCCACATTGTCCCAGTGGCTCCCTGTACCAGAACTCTGATGCATCGCTTGGGGCTCAACTGTGTGACCCTTTTGAACCATGCCTGGGTTGTTTTTAGTTTTGTGGGTTTTTTTGTTTTTTGTGTTTTTTTTTTGCTGATCTGACCCCACATGATTTCAGACGTCAGGGTCTGGTTAACCTGACTGCACCAGATAGATTCTTGTCTCTAACTTAGTGCCCACACTTTTTGTCTATCACAAGCATAGGAGACTAAAAGGGACTCCACCAGCAGCAAGTCTATGAGAAATCAGAGGGGCAAACCAAACAGACCATGCCACCAGGCCAAGACCCAGCAGCTACCACAGGACCTGAAACGGATGGGCCATGCCAGCAGATTGGGCCAAGACCTCAGGAGGCATTTATGTCCATCTGGCTTCCACAGGTTGGGGAGAAAAGGAAGAAAAATTTTATCTCAACTCACTGTCTAGTTATTTTTCTTTTCTTTTGTTTGTTTGTTTGTTTTTTAGAAATGCCAGGTTTTACACATAGAAGCCAGAATGAGAAAATAAATGGACCCCAACATCTCAGGGGGAGTCGGTGACATCACTACATCCAGAAACTCCCGATAGCTCCATGAAGAGCATGCTTTCCAATCAAAGAGCACGCTGTCTAAGTGACACACCCTTATTCTTGAAATTGAACATGGGAGGACTAATGCTAAACAGGAGATTAACCCCTGACCCAGCAAAGCACCCAAGATTAATCAGTGCACATGTCCACTGGAAGACACATAGAAGAGTGTTCATAGCAGGTTATTCACAAATAGTGGAGAAATCATCCAGTGCCCACTGTCAAGAGGAGAACAGAGACACAAGTTGGGGTAGAGAGGTGAAATAGACCACTACACAGCAACAGCAAAGCAAAAGCTTCGGGTCCCGCAGCAATGTGGCCGAAGAATCCAGACACAAGCAAAGGGATACACCTTATACCATTCCCCCTGCATTCTTTCTGTTTAGGACAGTGACAGTGACTGCAGTCGGAATGGCGGTCACCACTAGGGGGCACTGGCTGGGAAGGGGCAGGAGCGAGCTTCCCTGCTGGAAATGCTTTCTATCTGGATCAAAGAGATGGATCATGGATGTAGCCATAGAGTACAAGTCCCTGACCTCAGCACTGGTGACATCATTTGCAAGACCCCGTGCAAGATGAAAATGAGGGACTTGTTAAAACATGCTGCCGCTGCCAAGTGCCGGCCCTTCTAGCACGGGGTCCTCTGTGACTGGACAGGCTCCACGCCCATGAAGCTGCCGTGGTGAAGCTGTACACGAGATCAGTACACTTTATGCACTTTAATTATGCTTCAGTAAAAGGCAAAAGCAACACATAGAATAGAGGAAAAGAAGTCTTGATTTTGGGAGGGAAGCTGTTGTGGAAGGGGTGATTTTGAGAAAGGATGTCACTCTAAATCTTTCCTTTTGGTATTCCTATTCGACTCGGCAGCGCTCACTTCCTGGGTGCCAGGGTCAGACAGTCTTTTTTTAAGCTGCCCACCCTCCCGGGCTTATTCTAAGAAGAAGAGCTAAATGAGACTGAAATGTACATTTGAAAGTTATATTTGTAGTCAAGTCAGTGAGGCTTCAGAAGGACCAGAGAAGACAGGAAGGACCTTCTGCTGATGTTGCCCAAGAACACTGGGGAATCAGGGTGGGTGACGACTTAGCCCAGGACTTTTCAGAGATGTCTGGGCTCAACCACAGGAAAGGAGGGAGTGATGTGTCCCGGGCAAGGAGTGAGAATCAGTAGTGGGTTTCCATAGGGTTGAATCTAGCAGCCAGCAAGTCACTGCAGGGGCAAGGGCTGCTGGGGCTGTGCAACCGTGCTGCAGAGGAAGAGGCACCAGGGGACTTGGGGCAGAAGTTGGGGCTTTAGAGCTTTAGAACCAGGCTCAAATTTCATTTCCCTTCCCCATTAGTTACCCTTTCCCCCAAGGTAACAAGCAGCATAACCCCAGGCATGGAGTTCATGTTTCTAAGCTACAGTCTTTCCATTTGCAACAACAAAAAAATACACCATTCCTTGTCACGTAGTAGCATTACATAAATGCGTTATATACATGACCTCATTTGGAGGTACTGATATTATCATCTTCATTTTGCAAGTAAGTGGATCTGACACACAGAAAGGTTAAGCAACTTGCCGAAGGTCACACAGCCAGTCAAGTGCCGAGCTGACATTTCAAGCCAGGTAGCTTAGCCTCAGAATCGGTGTCCTTAACCACTCCATTATCCTCTTTAGGGACACTGGGAGGAAAACATTGAGCAATCTGGAGTCAAATTGCCAACGATGTGGTTGATACTCAAGGAATTTAACCACATCCTGTTTCCTTCCATTTCTCATTTCTCTGAAGCTCAGTGGAGCATTATTTAGCCATTCTAACTCAGTATTTAATTTAAAAAGGACACCCAGAAAGGTTAAGTCATTGGCCCCAGGCCACACAGCATCTATATACTGAAGCATAATTGAGAATTTAATATTTTACTCCTGGGAGCTTGATGAATTTCTGCTGGGGTACATGTGTTACTTTTTTCGTGTTTTCTTTATTCCTGTAATTTGGTGAGGATTTTTCTCTTTTTCAAGTTTGGAAAGGAGAATTGCTGCTGGAGCTACGAACTAATGAACACAGACATAATCTTGGTTTGAATTTATTTACATCTTCCATAAATCATATTTATTGAGTGCCTGGGGTGTACAAGGCATTGTGAGAGGTCCCACACATTAAAGCAAGGAAAAAATAAACATTACAGACACTTGGTGTATACTGCAGACTACTTAAATATCCAAAGGCATCAAATAAATCATCAGACTGTTTAGAAATAGGTTCTGGCACGCTCCCTGCAAACCTTCATACAAAACCCTGCAATTGTGCAATGTAGGCTGAGGGCTGGTCTCCACGCGGCACTGGAAATATTTGTTAACACGAGTGAGTGGGTCATAGGTCCCAAAAGTTATCCGTGTTTGGGAGTTTGGAAATATTGTGGCTTCCTTCTCAATCTCCCTACTCAGACTAACATTGTCAAACCAGCAACACAAAGAATAGAACCATAAAACTCGGCAGCATACCTTTTGCAATTAAGTTGACCCAACCCAGAAATAATCTGCACCATCTTTAAAGGACCCACAACCAGAATTTTTAGGCGTGAAAGCTGTTGAGCAGCAGGTGTGCGCACACACACACACATACACACACACACACACACACACACATACACACACACACACACACACACACACACACACGTACACCACCCCCTTCCTCCTGGATGAAACCTCGCTGTAAACTATACAACCTTTCTGCACATGCACAAAGCCCTACTCCCTGCTTAAAGTCTGGCTGACCCATCGTGCAATCTCTGTTTCCCCTCCATTTTAAAATCCAGTAGGCACAAAAGCGCTACTCCCTTTGCATAACTTGTAGCTCAGCAGCAGAATTTATTTTTTCTTTTGTGCAAAATAAAGATAGAGTGAGCACCAACTTTGCATCAGGCACCAGGAAGGTGAAAATAAATAGGAGGTTTCTTTGTCCTCAAAGAGTCCACAGGCTAAAGGGGGAAGCACACCAGTAAATCATCAGCCACCACCTAGCCCTGGAAGGACACGGTTGGGGTCGTGTGATGCTTCGGTATCACAGAGGACAGAGCGCCTGCTACAGTGGGATTCCCAGCACACGTAACTGAGCAGAAACTTTTTTAAAAAGATTTTTTAAAATTCATTGATTTTAGAGAGAGAGAAAGGCAGAGGAAGGAGCGGGAAGCATCAACTCATTGCTTCTCATATGACCGGGCAAGCCTAGGGTTTTGAACCAGTGACCTCAGAATTTCAGGTCGACACTTTACCCACTGCACCACCACAGGCCAGGATGAGCAGAATTTTGAAGGTGGAATTGGTCTTAACTCAATGAAGACAAGCAAAGCAAAATCATTTCAGATAGAGGAACAAGCACAGGGAAGCAGGAGCCAGCCAGACAGGGGATTCCATGATGTGTGTGGAAGTCTTTTAGGTTGGTTAAGAGACTGCCAGAATTCTGAGTGAAGGCCAGGGAGGCCTTCAGGGGCTCCATCACAGACACCTTCACGCGCTAAGCTATAGAGAGTGAACTCTCTCCTAAGAACGAAAGGGAGGCCCTGAGGATTATTACATAAGCGAGTGGCAATATCAGATTTGCCTTTTAGAAACATCTCTTTCCTATCATTTTCTTTTGTAAGTTACCTATGCTTTTGAGAGCAAAATGAATGCCTGAGCAGCCTCTTGAGTGCTTCAGACACAATCTCTTCTAGGTTAAAGGCAGTTCAGGGTGGATCATTTTTGAGCCTACAAGAACAATGTTGTGGGAAACACACAAAGTTCCACCAGAACAATGTTTGAGCTTTAGAACTTGTTGAGGTTGCCTGACCAGGTGGCGGCACAGTGGATAGAATGTTGGACTGGGACATAGAGGATCCAGGTTCGAAACCCTGAGGTCGCCAGCTTGAGTGTGGGCTCACCAGCTTGAGTGTGGGGTCGCTCGCTTGAGTGTGGAATCATAGACATGACCCCCTGGTCACTGGCTTGAGCCCAAAGGTCGCTGGCTTGAGCAAGTAGTCACTCGCTCTGCTGTAACCCCCTGGCCCCCATCAGAGCACATTTGAGAAAGCAATTAATGAACAACTAAGGAGACTAAGGAGCTGCAATGAAGAATTGATGCTTCTCATCTCTCTCCCTTCCTGTCTATCTGTCCCTATCTGTCCTTCTCTCTGTCTGTCATACACACAAAGAATGAACTTGTTGAGATTTAGGAGGAAAGAAGGGAAGGAGTAAAAGGAAAACAAATAGAGGGAGAGAGAGAAAAAGAGGGGAGATATATGTTTATAATCAGTGTACATGCAAAAATCTCAACTCTGCTCCTGGCCAACTGCAGAACGGCAGGTCAGTGGCTTAACTCATCTAGCCTTAGTTTCCTTATTTAGAAAAAGGAAAAACCCTGGTAATTTCTCATAAGGTTGGTATGTCTCCATTTGTCGCAGAGATTGCTCACTGTCCATCAAGGCTCAGGAGCTCCCTTCCACGGGCAGAGTTAACCCTGGGAAGGGACACTTTCCTAGGCCTCTCTTCTAGCCAGGTATGGCCATATGACTAACTCGTATCAGAGGGACATGAGCAGAAGTGTTAAGTGTCACATCTGGGCCAAGGTTTTTAAACATTGAGTCGGCCACTGTCCTTCTCCTTCTGTTGGCTGGACATTGAGGCTAAAAGGGATAATGGAACCGTAAGACAAAAAGAGCCCGAGTCCCTGAATCACTGCATGGAAGAGAGCCATTCTCAACTGGGAACTCGGACTGAACTCTTACAGGAATTGGAAATCACGTGTCAAGCCACTCTAATTATAAGGTTTGTTGATGACAGCACCTAACATTCTTTTTAACTAATCTAGTATGCTAATATTAGGAATCTCTAGCACATAACATGTGTTTCGTAAGCACCAGATGAAAGGAAAACACAGCACATCTGCTTTTGGCATTTTCTTTTAAAGGATAAGAAGCGCAGTACAATTTGGAGATAACTTTTTTTACCAGCGTCTTTGGGAGAACCTTTTAATCAAGCAGGCCCCCTAACAAGATTATCTCTTTGAAGGAAAACAAAGCCAATACGGGTTTTTTCTCCTCCCCCCTCCCCCTTTAAAGCAGCCTGCCAAGTTCTAACTGCCATTATTTAGCAAGTTCTTCAATTTAAAAAGTTACCATCTACTCACCATCCTGGCGAAGCTGTCAGTTGCTGAGAAATGGAACTCGGCCAACTGATTAGTTTTGATGGACTGTGCTGTGGAAATCCAGTCTCTCTCACTAAAGTGCCTGTTCATCCAATTAACCAAATTACTACGGGGAACTCTAGCCAAGTGCAACACTTAGTGGACGGCTGCTCGGGAGGTCAGGGCTGGGGGAGGAGGGGATTTCATGAAATGCCTGCTCCTTCTTCCCTGTCCTCTGGCCAAAAAGTGTGCGAAACAGAGGGGACAGGAGAAGAGCACCCACCCTACTTCTTCTCTGCCTGGCATGAGCACACTCAGGTGTGACTCTTTGAAAGGATGTCTCTCAGTGTGCTTACTATTGTTATCAGCAGAGTTGTTATTTTTATTTAGTCGTTTAATACCTACATCCAAGGCAGTGGTTTTCAACTGCTAATCCACGAACCAGTACCGGCCTACTAGAAATTTCGTGTTGGTCTGTGAAAGAGTTAACCATCCTGATGTTCTATGAAGATTATAAATCCCGCTATGTCTATACGTAGACCAGCACAAAATTTCTAGCCAACTGGCTGCAGAGTGGCAGTTGAAATACACTGATCTAAGGCACCTACTCTGTGCTTGGAACTGAGAATAGAGCAGAGAACAAAGCAGCCAAGTCTATGCGGTTTTTGGAATTTGCATGATGGCAGGGAAAGAGTCAACAACAAAATTTTTAACCTTGGCAAGTACTTACTGCATGCGGGACCAGATTATCTTCGGTGGCGGGCTGTCCTTGGGCATCGTAGGGTGCTGAGCTGCATCCCTGGCCTCCACCTGCTAGATGCCAGTAGCACCCTGAGTTGGACAACTAAAAATGTCTCAAGACATTACCAGCTGTCCCCTGGGGGCAAACACACCCCTTGTTGCCCATCCCCCACTGATGCCAATGCTCAGCAGTTAGGGAAACAAATAGCTAAGTACTGGTTGTGATACAGGAGGGGAAGGATAGAAACAGCACGGTAACACAGAGGTGGCCAGGGAAGGCTCTCTGGGGAGGTGACATGTAAGCTGGGACAAAAGGTGAGAAGGAATAGGCAATGTAGAAAGTTGGAGAAGAGCCTCCCAGGAAGAGGAACAAAGGGACGGAGGCCCACAGCATGGAAGAGGGGAGCAAGTACGAGGGGCAGCCAGGAATGAATGAACAGAGTATAGCAGCGGGTGTGAAGTGCAGCACAACGCCGGTGGAGAGAACGCAGGTTCAGATACGACCTCTTGTCACCAGAGTAAGGAGTTTGGATTTTATCTTAAGCACAATGAAAAAAGGCCATATGCTGTGGTCAGGTGCTGGAACCAGACTGCTCGTACCTCAGTTTCCCCACCTGTATAATGGACACCCAGGAAAGCACCTGTCTGGTAGAGCTGCGGTGAGGGTTTCATGAGCTCATGCATGTGAAGTGTGGATTCCTGTGCTTGGAACAGAGTACACTTTCAATAGTTGCTCAGTGAGGTACCAGAGCTGGTGGGAACCAGCTCATGAGAGCCAATTGCACACATTTGTTCTTAACTTACATCACTTTGGGAGCTTGAAATTGGGCATGGTAGGAGTATTTACACCATAGAAATTGGAATATGCTAGGAGTCAGGGTTTTACCCTGTCTTGGAGTGTTGATAGTTAGGCATCTACCAATAAATCCCTGGTTATTGGCTTTTATTATTAGCTTGGTTTTTAAAAGGTTTTGAACAGAGTAACAGAATTGGATTTATGTTTTTAAAATGTAACTCTGATTATTCTATGTAGAATCAATTGAGAGGTAGGGGTAGGGCTGGAAGCAGGGAGATCATGGTGGTAACATAGCCAAACAATAGTCGTGTAGACCAGGGAAGAAACGGTGCATCTGGGGCCAAACTGGAGACATCTCCTGGGGATAAAGGGGATGGACTTGCTGGTGGATTGAATGCAGCAGAATGGACCGAATGGGCAGAAAATTCTGGACTTAGTAGCCAGGTGGAATATGATGTGATTTCCAGAGCGCTCTTGGCAATAATGACAACATTTGTGGTTGCCTTTTCTTAAGCACCTACATACTGGCCACAGATAACTTCTATAGGTTTTTCTGACCTTTTCCAAAATGCTGTGCTCTACAAATGCCCCTGACCTTGGGAGGGGGTCCCCCTTGCTCCTGGGGTTGATGTCCAGATATATTTTTCAAAGTATTTTACAGGTAAGAAAATCAGAAGAGGCTGCACATGACCTCTAAAAGGGGTGCGTGTCTTGGCTCCCTCACTTCTGAACACGTCTTTCAGACTTCCTGAGAAGGATCCAAAATCCTGTCTCTAAAGTACCTGGGTAGGTGGTGGTCGTCGTCGTCATCATCATCATCCTCATCATCATCCTCATCATCCTCCTCCTCATCACAAAACTAGCATTTACTGACATTAGTATATACAAATACATTAATGTATATGTTGAATTGCCAACAATACAACAGGTATTACGCAAAATGCCTTAACTTACTGACCAACTAGAACTCTGTGAGGTGGGTCATATTATTAACCCAAAATATCAATGGAGGAACCAAGTCATGGAAAAGATTAAAGACCTTGCTTCAATCCCATGGCCAGTAAACAACAGATGCAGATTTCAAATCCATTACAAGTTCAGGAGGTTCTTGGGCTCCAACATGCTTGTTCTTGCACTTAAATTGCTCACACTATCACTGGTCACTTAGAAAGGTTAAGATATGCATGTCCCTCAGGTATGTTGTTTTTCACCAATGCTAGTAATAATGAGGCACTTACAGAAAAAATCCTTTTGACACTCTGCCATGGTCTCAGCCCAAGGTGAGCCTGCCACCTCATCCAGGCGAAAATAGAGTTGGAGGCAAAAAAGTCAAGGCAGGTCAGAGCAAATGGATGTGTTAGGGGAATGGAGAGGTACTTGGGTCCCTCTGGGTGACATCTTGCCACCTGTCAGGGAAATGTGCCCCGGGGCCACCAAGCTTAGCTCATGACAAATTATGCCTGGGGGGTCTGATGAACTAAACAAAAAGATACACCTATTTGTATATTCTGGCTCAAGTTTTGCTCTCATTATTTATGATGACTGGTTCGTAGACTAGGATGGACAATTTCAAGGGCTTTATACATCAGCATCTTGGCTGAATGGTCTCTTTACAAGAGATGGAACAAGCCTATCTGGAACTGGGCAATTGTGTCATCTTGTTGAAACCCACAAACATGCAGATAACCCTTAAAATGTTCCATAGAGTAAGTAGTCAGAAAAGTACACACACCACCACACCAACTATAATCATAAGTGGAAACATTCTTTTTTTCTTTTCTTCAATTTTGCTTGAAAACAGAGGGCCTGGTCTGTATCATTATTTGTGTCAGTCGCATGGATACTTTCCTTGGCTTTGAGACATGCGTAAAGTCACTGTCTTGAATGCAAATTTTGTGGTAAAGGCCATTTATATTAGCAAACTCTTGACTTTTCAATCAATAATCTTTAAGATGTCATCTGGATTATATCCCTTTTTTGGGTTATTTATTAGAATTCTTTCTGCTGCAAATAGGACAGCAGATCTGCTTGTCTTTGGCAACAGGTCTGAAAGTTCTAAATGGTTTCTTGACTTGTTCTTCCTATCTCCACCTCTCTTAGCACACTTTTTTTTTTTTCTTAATAGGTTGGCATAGTGAAATATAAGACAGCCTCAGGGCGTGGTTCTGATGGTTAAAAACAAAACTGTACTTCCTTGGTGAAATCAATCTGTTGCTTACATTTAGACGTCCCCTGAAAACTTTGAAATGTTTATCTTTTCTCACCAAACCCTGGCTCAGTGTCACTTGCTCACCGCAGATGCACCCACATTCAACAGAAGTGCTGTGCCCGGGACCTTGAAGACGCTTCTTGGGGCTGAAATTAGGAATTCCCCAACACTCCTGTTAGAAGGAAGGAAGCTGGTGTTTGTCAAACCCCTCCTGAGTGCCCTGCCTTTTTAGAAAGGATGAAACATGCATCTACACCTTGCAACAACCCAGGAGGTAGAAATCCTTATACGTATTTTGCAGGTGAGAAAACTGAGGCCCCGTGAGGTTAAGTACCTCACCTGGCTAGCTGAAGGAAACTGGACCTAGGGCACCAACATTCTTCAGAGCTGTGCTTATTTATCATAGCATCTGGTTTTTGGTTTTTTTTTTAAATATGCATTGATTTTAGAAGGAGAGGAAGGGAAAGAGAGAGAAAACATCGATGTGTTGTTCCATTTATTCAGGCATTCATGGTTGATTCATTTATTTATTTTTACAGAGAGAGAGTCAGAGAGAGGGATAGATAGGGACAGACAGACAGGAACAAAGAGAGGTGAGAAGCATCAATCATCAGTTTTTCGTTGCGACACCTTAGTTGTTCATTGATTGCTTTCTCACATGTGCCTTGACCGTGGGCCTTCAGCAGATCGAGTAACCCCCTTGCTTGAGCCAGCGACTTTCGGTCCAAGCTGCTGAGCTTTTTGCTCAAGCCAGATGAGCCCGCGCTCAAGCTGGCAACCTTGGGGTCTCGAACCTGGATCTTCCGCATCCCAGTCCAACGCTCTATCCACTGCGCCACCGCCTGGTCAGGCTCATTAGTTGATTCTTATATGTACCCTGATTGATGATCAAAATCACAACCTTGGCATATTGGGACTGTGCTCTAACCAACTGAGCTACCTGGTTAGACATGTAACTCATTGTCCAGATGGGGATGATTTTGAGCATTAAAAAGAGTGCTATTAATAATTATAGCTTTCATCCATCATCCATCAGGACAGTCCCAGACAACCCAGGACATGTGATCACTGATGTTAAAGGGGGAAGTTCCCATGCCCCATTCCAGGCCCACTGAATCAGATCTCTAGAGGAGAGCTGAGACACCATTTCTATAATAAGCATCCCAGATGATGCCTATGATTGTACAGTGATCCTCAAATCATGGTTGACCACTCCAGAATCAACTAGGGAGCTTATTAAATAAAATACTGGTCTGTGGACCTCACCACTCTGGTGTATTCACATTTAATATGTTGGTCCTGGGGTTCTGGATGTGCACTTTTAAACAAAGGGTTTTTAATGTTCTCGCTACATTTGGGAATAGTTATTGAGGATACAGGGGCTGAATTTAAAATGCAGCCTTCCATTTTGTTGCAACTGGGGAGATAGGAAAATCTCCATCTACATCTATTTAAAATCTGTTTAGAATCTTCCTTAAAATTTATTTATTTTGCAAAAATATAATAAAAAGAAGAAATAACTCTGTCCCACTCCAGGCTGTTGGGTGACCTTGGGGCAGGTTACTTTGCATCTCTGTGCCCCACTTTACTCCACTTTACAAAAGGGATGTTAACAGGAGTAGCCCAAGTTAATTGTTTAACATTTAATTCACTTAGCATCATGCTGAAGGCATAGAAAGAGCTCACTAAATGTCACCACCATTTTGATTTATACGTGTGCCTGATTTTCCCCAGCCTACTTCGTGGTTTTTATAGTCTTTTTGTATCTCAAGATACTTATGTATTATTTTATCTGATTACAATATAACATGTTGCCCAACTCTTAACTGTTGTACCGACACCGGACATCTGGCCAACCTATCGTTGCTCTTCTTAAAACCAATTTTGGGTAACCTTCTGACTTTGTCCTAAAATTCAATAATAAAGGATAATTTTCTAAAATAATGATGGCCTGATAAGTTGTAAAAATTGGTATACTAAAAACATGGTTAAAACATTTCTTCAACATGCTTTTTAATGGCTTTATAGTATTCCATTATATATTATACACACATATACTTTAATTAGTTGTATAATGTTGGACATTTAGGTGGCCTTGGTGATTAGACACTATCATTACTTGTTCAGTGTTTATTTGCTTGCTTGTTCAGATTAGCTATGATAATGTCCTCTGAATTAAATGAAAGGAATGGTTTTAAACAGGGTAAATGTCATGCTGTGAAGAATGGAGTCTGAAACACAAATGAGCAGCTTGTCCTCAGTGCAGCTGTGACTCAGGACTCAGTCCTCGTAATTGTCTTGACCTCCCATGTTTGTTCGAAGGAAACACAGGGTCAAGAATTGGCTGAAATAAATACTTGCTAAACAATAAAATATAAGTAATACTTTGGAACAGGGTGGGGGTGGGGGTGGGGGGAATGTGTCTCTCTTTGTTGAATGACAAGAAAAAATAAAAAGGCTTGCTCTTTCATGTTGAAATCCAAGCAATGCCTTCTGAGGCTTTAGTCTTCGACTTCAAGGAAGGAAGAAGGATTTTAATGCTGAGGATGGACTTATTTTGTGTGGCAAAAATAAACGTCACAGCCGATTGAAATGATACCAGCAGCAAATACCTGTCTTCTCTCTGTATATGCATGTCCCATTACCCCATGTCAGCAGTTACACTATTTATAATGGTCAGAGCCTGAACACAGTGTGGCACATTTCTAATTTTTAAAGACCCAAATCTCATAGTTTTGCATACTTTTGTTTACTTCTTAGGGAGAACTGACAAATGATTCCTTTAGTATTTGACAAGATTTAATCTGCTGTCAAAATAATCCTATTAGCTTTTATTTTTAAGCTCACAAATAAAGCAGGACTAACAGTGTGACTCGGTACAGTTATTAGAGACAGATATATGTGGATGAATCCAAACTCAGCCATGTGACCTGGAGCAAGTTCCTAAACGCAGCACCTGGTACAACGTCTGGCAATTAGAGGGCTCTTCACAGAGGGTTTGTATGTTGTGAGAGACTGGCCGGGTTCTATCATTTGTTGGACTACCTGCAGCAACATGGAACTTCCAAGTGGAAGAGCCACCCTTGCTGGAGGAACATAACCTTCCATCTTGACGGCAGCCACACAGACACCTGGTGTGCAGAAATAAGTGTGAGGGGTGTGTAAAGCCTGAGCCCTCCGCCCCCCCTCTGAGCAGGACTCTGCCTTCCAATCAGTTCCCTACTGGCTCTCACCCAGCTGGTCACTAACAGCAGTCTCTATCAAGCAGTGAACCACGAGTGTGGGTCATAACATTTGCATAGCACATTAGAGTTGACAAGAAGCATCAGCTCCAGACTCAAAGCAAAGTTGTCCCCTGGATCTGTTTTAATGGGCATCGGTGACTTCTGTCCTTGTAAGGCTGAAGTACATCTTCCCTGACACTGCTCCCAGCCCTCCCTATTATGGAGAAAAGTTCTCGTGCTCCACGCGCAATGAACAGGGAACAAAGGCGGCTGGGGAGGTGTCAGGGAGAGATCTGAGCCTGGTTCAAAAATGACAGGCTGGGCAGGCAGCTCTGCCAGGCTGGGGACAGTCTGGACACTGTAAAGGTCCAGAGAGGTTGTGCTGGTGGCCAAAATCCCAGCTCTGCTCACCTGGCGTCCTACGTCCCTGTGCTTCCCGGGCCAAGAGCTCGGGGAACTCCTATTAACTCCTCTCTTCTGCTACCAAGTGGGTCACCACTGTCCAGTGGTCACACTCAGGAGCCACATGTTCTTTTGTCCCAGGCAAGAGCTACAGGTCAAATGCATTCCCTTTTTTCTCTCACAGAGGAAGAAAGGGCCGTATATATACTGCTCACAAATATTAGGGAATATTTCAAAATACAAAGGGATAAAATATCCCCTAATTTTTGTGATCAGTACATTTAATAATAATAATAATAATAATAATAATAATTTTTAAATGAAATGAGGAAATGAAGAAAATCCACGCTTTATTTTTTTTAGTATTGTCCTTTCAAGGATGTCTCTATTTGCATAGTCTGAGCCTCTTCCTCTACCCAGCACCAACATTAGTGTGACCTTTTCCTGCTAATTGGAAAATCTTACGGAAATAAACCCTGTCAGAAAATGAGAAGTGACTCCCCCTTTGGATGGCCAAACGACCTCAGAGGGGAAAGAAGTTCTGAATTTCTGCCCCTTCTGCACACGCTGCAAAATCTTTATTACTTCGGAGAGCCTTGGAGCTCAGTAATGCCCCTCCAGTGCAAAGCGGAGTAAATAAATTTCTTCTTATGACCACTTTGGAGAAACACACAACCAGATTTACTCAGCAGGGATAGATAGTGGACAGGATAATGAAGAGAGAATAAGAATATGATCGGGGTTTACGGCCTCTTCTGTCTCTTTAAAGGGTTTTAATCCTTCAGAAACAGGATACGGGGTCCATTTCCTTAAAGATACAGTGTCCCTTCTGGGACCAGTAATGTTATAAAAAGCTAAGATGTAACATCTATCTCGCAATATTGATTGGCACTTAGTGTGATAAAAGGGGTTGAACCTGAAGGGGAAAAGAGGGGAAAAGGTAAGTGGGAATTACTCTTTGAAGAATTCAAAGTGTCCCTATAATCTCAGGCCAAACTTCAACGACAGAGAAACAAAAGCTCTCTGGGCCCGGTGACATTCATCAGCAGAGCTGGGTGTTGAGGGCGGGTTTCAGGAACGACTGATTCACCTCTGCCAGGAAGTGACTGTTGTTTTAAAAGCAATTCTGATGATTTGGATGGCACATTTCGATGGTTCTTAAATGGACCCCGAATGAGTCAGGCCAGATACTCTCTGATTCTTTGCCACTGGCCCAGAGGACACCGTCCTGTATCTTGAGAGGTGTTGAGTTGAATGCTGCAGGGGGTATGCTGGTTCACATCCATGGCCCAGATTTCATGTAGTCCATCTCAGGGACTCTCCTCAGTGCTCTGGGTTTAGTCTCCCACTGCTCTGTCCCCTGGGTATGATAATTGTCTCCTTTCTCCACAAAGGAGGGTACCTTTGTGGAGCAGTCACTATGCATCTGGTGTTCTCACTTAATTCTCACAACGACTTCAGTGAGCCTTGGAGCTCAGTAATGCCCCTCCAGTGCAAGGCTATTAACCCCAATTTATAGAACAGGAAAAGGAGACTCAAGAGAGGTCATGCCTCTCGCCCAACGACACACAGCTTGCCAGGGGCAGAGCTGGGATTCAAACCCATGTCTTCCTCAATCGGAAGCCCACAGTCTCTCCCACTTATTATGCCTAGATCAGGATCTTAAGAGGGACCGGAGGTTATCTTCCTGTGATTTTGCCCCTGACACACCACATCCCCTGAAGAACGCCTGATGTCATTTCAAAAGTGTGCAGGACTCAAGTGTCACCCAGCTCAATCATTAAGGACAGTGACTTCTCTCTACATCCCCAATTCCCATTCTGCCTTTTATTTTTTACCAGGAAAAATAGAATGGTTGTCATGGATTTTGAAAATGACCGGCTTAACATTCATTTCTGTGTTTTCTCCGGAAGTGACTACTGACAGACAGACTACAGACTACTGACAGTGACTCAGGTCTTCTCAAGAACATAGAGCCTGCATCCGCATAGACCTCCTTATCCAGAGTGCAGCTGCTGTCCACGTCCTTTACCCATGCTGGGGACTGGGGCACTTTGTGTTGGTGTTTGGCTTCAGCACAGAGCTTTCTCTTGCTAACTAGCCCATGAGCATCTTTTATATACTGCCCTGTCTGAAGTTCTCCGTTGCCTGCTATTCAGTTGGAAACCTAACCCCTTGCCTTAGCATTGTGATAAGGCCTTTGAAATCTGTCTATTCAATATCCCTCAGCCCCACACCCTTTTTCCCCTTCCCTATGATTCCGAACATACAACATCTATGTTCCACCCACATTGAACCTCTTATCACTACTCCAAAACACAGCATCCTTCAAAATTCTTTCCTTTTGCAATTTGATTCGCTTTCCTCCTTGAAGGCACAATAAAAGTCACCTTCTCTGAGAAGCCTTCCCTGATTGCCCTAACCTAAAGTAAATTAAGTACTCCTCTGCTCTGGGTTCCCACTGCTCCTTTATATTGTCTCTCCCCCAGCACAGCCTTATCATTACCCTTACAGAAACAATGTGTTCATATGCTGCCTCTCTATCCCTTGACTGCAGATTTATTAAAGCAAGAACTGTGTCCTTATCATCTTAAGTTAACTATGTATCTGATCCAGTATGTGTGTGAAATAAATAAGCCTGTGGGTAAATTAGCCAGCACTGCTATAAATCCAACCATATGCCAACTCAACACCAGGCCCAAGAGTCCCCACATCATATAGACAATCTATGACTCAGAAATCTTTCCATCTCCAGGGGGTTCTGACCCAGGAATGGGATTTAAATCTCTGCTGGGGACCAATAGAATTCTGCCACAGTTGTAGGACACTGGCAGACACTGGCTAAGCTATTCACCAAATCATTTTATTTTCCTTTTGAATACATGGCTGTACTGCATGTCCCTTTGGCCTCCTTTGCAGGTAGGTGTGCTCATCTGACTTAGTCTGGACAGTGAACAGAAGTGGGGTGCATCCCTTCCAGGCCTGGCCCATTAAAACCTCCCATTGCTCCTCTCTGCTCTTTCCCCACCCAACTACAGGCTGGAGAACAGCCCCAGGACCTGGCAGAGGGCAGAGCTATAAGATAGAAGGAGCCCGGGCTGCAGAGCCCCGACCTATGGAAGGGCCGCCTTGGGACCTGCTCAGCCAGACACACTAGTTCTGACTGAGCAGGTTACACAGTTTTACTATGTTAAGCTGCTAAGATGTTGGGGTTATGTTTTACAGCAAGAGGCGTGATCTAATAGAGTGACAACTATGTGCGTGCGCGCACTTGTGTGTGTATGTACAAGATCTCTGTGATCCGCCGTGCGGTCAGGAGAAACCCCAGACAGTCGGGATGGCCTGGCCCACATTCCTTTTTCATCTTACAGCGTCCAGATTCAAGTGTCCTACAGACACACTGGCCTCTTCCATGGAAAACCTGACGCTCGCCCTTCCTCTTTGTCAGCTGTCATAATAAGTGTCACGCTAACTTGAAACGTACCCCACAAAGGGCTCGCTGTTGAGTTCTTGTTTTGGAAACTTGACTGCATTCCCTGCGGCTTCTGCTTTCTCTTTCTGCGTTTGGCAAAGGGCCCCTGTGAGCGCTACCAAGCCCAACAATGGGGACGCCGCTCCCTAGCCATCCCTGCAGCCTGAGCCATGACTAATAAGGAAGAGAAGGGTTCTTCTACTACATGGGAAAGGTCTCTTGCTTTGGTGTTTACAGAAAAACCCTCAATACCTCTGAATGTGCACCTCCCACCAGAGAGACGGATTTTTAGGGCTCTTGTTCTCGTCTTGTGGGAGAGAATTTTCTGCTGTTTTGTTTTAAATGGCAGGGTGCTATGGACTAGAGAGTGACATATCTGGAGTTTCAAAATGCACAAATCCATGCAAAAAAATGATCATGGATTCTCAGAATTCCAGAGGCACAGACTCCTGGGACCTCAGAACTCTAGAACCCTGGAACGGTGGAGTCAGAGCACCTTGGAAACACGAAATCCTATTTACAGCAGTCTCTAGGTGGCCAGTTCCTGGCGTGGCACTCAGAGCTGCGTTCCAGCCTCTGCCACCAGCGTCCACCCTCCTCACCCCCACCCCCAGAGAGCTGCGGCAGGATGTGGCATGTTAGGTTCTCCAGTGACAAGTGTCAGGTGGAAGCCTGGAATGGCAGCCTGAGCATGCACTTGTTGCCTCAACACGTTGCTGGAAATTTGGGCAGCTCTGCCTGTGGACAGGCCTCCCTGGGGACACTCCTCACCTTTTTACCTGGGGGATAAAATGTAATGACATCGAAAATACCAAGTCACTAGGCTGTCACAGCCTGAGGTAAGCACACCAGGATGCAGTCCAGGGGTGGAAATGTCACCCATCAAGATGACATTATCTACCCCCTCCTTCTGGCCCCAGTTCTTGCTTCTGGATCTGAGCCGTCTGGGAAGTGTCCGACCTGGGCTCTGGGCAGCCAGAGACCCGGGGCCAGTTCTTAGGGGAAGTGGCACCTGCTTGAGAGACCTGAGAAAGTGACAAAATCACAAAATGTCCTGCCAAGGGGCTGAGGCAGACACAAGTCATCCGTTCCATTCCAGGAGGGTGTGGGCCCAGTCTCTGGGCAAGAGTGTCGTCATGGAGAGACTCTCCTTACCTGCTTTTGTCACCCAGCACTTATCGGCAGTCGTCACATACTCCACCTCCTATAGAATTACAGAGTGTTCTAGGGTATTTTGGTGTTAGTTCACAGCTGGGAGCAAGGAGGCCCCCTGGCTCAGGGGGGAGATCAGGGACACAGGTGTGAACCTTAACTCTGTCCTGCAGTAGCCCCAAGACCTTGGGCAGTTTCTGAACTTCTCCAAACCTGAGGGTTATTGTCAGAATCACATGAAATAATAACGGCCCATGTTTCTGTGCTAGGGATTGTGTTAAGTGTCACCTAATTAACAATAACCTGATCAGCTGCGTCTGATCAGTCTTTTCCAACAGATTCTAAAAATAAGTAACCAGTGCCCAAGGTCACTTAGCCAATAAAAATGGAGGCAGAGAGAAGGATCCTTCAACCAGAGTGACAGAGCAGGGCTGTCCTACCTCAGGCCTGTTGCTTTTTTTGCCCTGGATAATTCTTTACAGCACGGGACCGTCCTGTGCATCCTGGGATAATCAGGCTGGATGCCAGTGGCACACACCTCTCATCTCATTGTGACAACCAAAGATGTTTCCAGACATTGCCAAATGTTAGGGAGTGGAGTTAAATAGTTTGAAAGCCACTGAAATAGATAGAGAATCAGATGGGGTATGGTATAAAGGTATAGTGCCTAAAACACAGAGTATCAATATATGTCATTATCATTCAAAATGTGGAATCCTCGCCTTACAACTAATGTCAAAGGCAAGAGAGAGAGAGAGTAAAGAGGGAGAGAAGAGGGGAGAGAGAGAGAGAGAGAGAGGCAAATATAACTTCTCTGGTTCCAGGATCCATAGTAAAAATCTAAATAGAAATGATAAAATATGCAAACTCAGAGAGGAATTTTTCAAAGTATTTTGAGATCATGAGACTGGCAGAGTTGTGAGCAAAACTTTTACCCACACACTCAATGGCATGAGCCTTACTACACAAAGTGACCCCCAGATCAGTGCGACAGGATTTGAGAGCCACTGGAAGGGAGGGGGGTCCTCTGGGCGGCTCTGTGTTCTCTATGATGTGTAGCCCTTCCACAATCCTTATGGGGGTGGGGCCCCATTGCCCGCCCTTTCCAGTGGGGGCAGCTGAGGTTCTGAGAGGGCAAGGAACTTGGCTGAGATCATACCATCATTCTGTGCACAACCAGGATTGAACTCAAAGTCATTCTTATGCTTCCACAGAGAGCTTGAATGCCTGCTGTGTCATCCATTTGTGATTGAAAGCTGCCTTCCAATTTACTTTTGAGTCCTGTATATAAAAATGTGTTTAATGAACTATAAAATAAAACATTTTAAAACTAAAAAAAAAAAAGTCTTTCAGATGACAGTCCTAACTCTTGGAGACACTAGCTCTTTTGTTTTCTGTTTGTTTTTTTTTTTAATTAAGCAAAAGGCAGGGAGGCAGAGACAGAATTCCACATGCACCCGACAGGGATCCAAGGGCAAGCCCCTATCAGGTGATGCTCTGCCCTGCTGGGTCATAGCTCCATTGCTCAGCAACTGAGCTATTTTAGCGCCTTAGGCTGAGGCCTTGGAGCCATCCCCAATGCCTAGGGCTAACTTTGCTCAAACTATTCAAGCCATGGCTGTGGGAGGGGAAGAGAGAGAGAGAGAGAGAAAGAGATGGAGGGTAGGGGAGAAGCAAATGGTCACTTCTCTTGTGTGCCCTGACCGGGAATCGAACCTGGGACTTCCACATGCTGGGCTGATGCTCTACCACTGAGCCAATCGGCCAGGGCCCCCATGTCTTATAGTGTCATGTGTATAGGAGTGATCTTTTGTTCACACCATGGCTATCCTTCAGTGCTTCTTACACCCGGAATGTTTTCTGAGGATCCTTGTACACCTGTCAGTGTGCTGTGGTCTTAAAGACACCCAGAAATATGCACACAGATTGTTTCACTGGAAGGTCAAGACTGTAATTGGACAGAAAAGCAGGATAAGCTAGCAGAGGAAAGGAGAGGTGCACAGGTCCTGGAATATGCATGTGCCTTGCCATTATGTGTGCTGCGTGACAGTCATGCATTCGTCATTGCACCTGTTGACCAAGGCAGGGGGTGGGGAGGAGGAGATCAGAGACATCTCCTAGTCATAGGAATGCTAGCTGAGTTGTGAAGGGTGAGAGGCACCGGGCCTGAAGAGTGAAGAGGAAGGCAGGTGTAGCTGGAAAATGGACCAGTGTGAACAAAAGTCAGATTTGGAAGATAATGAGGAATTATAAGCATTCTAACAATCTACTTCCTGTTGCAGGAGGCAAGGTCTCAGCATGGGGGAGGGAAAGAGGACATCGCAATGCTCTGTTTTATGCCCCCTTGTTCAAGAGAATACTGTCCCTTTGGTGCCTTTAATCCCGTGTTCTCCACTTTGAGTGACATTTCTGTGACATCCTACTGCCGGGACCAGGTGAGCAAGGGAAGGCCATCCTAAAAGTTACAGGAATTTATTTTCTTCTAGTGGAAAAAAATAAAAACACGTAAAGGAAAAAAACTTGACAAAACAGATTGGAGAATAAAAAGGAGGGAGAATCCAGGAGCTGACAAAGCTCTGGAGGGAGGGAGAGAGGAAGGAAGGAAGGGAGGGAGGGAGGGAGGGAGGAAGGAAGGAAGGAAGGAAGGAAGGAAGGAAGGAAGGAAGGAAGGAAGGAGAAAAGAAAAGAAAGAGGAGAGAAAGAGAGAGAGAGAAAGAAAGAAGAAAGGAAAAGAAAGAAAGAGAGAGAAAGATGAAAGAAAGAAAGAAAGAAAGAAAGAAAGAAAGAAAGGGAGAAAGAAAGAGAGAAAGAAGAAAAAATCCTGTTTGGGAAACAGTCAGAAGTTGTTTCATAACATTTTAAAACCAAAGTTGGCTCAAATGTAAAAGATTTCTCCTTTTATGATAAGATTACTCCCCCGCCCCACCACCATTTCTACAGTGCTAAAATAATCTTTACTTTAGGACAGTTAATCCAAAGTCTGTCTTCTTGAAGAATCCTTGCTAAAACTCCTGCAAACGCTGGCGGTGCTTGGAGCCGTCTCCCCAATATTTCACAACCTTCCCTCTTGAAAAATGCATTCCATGTTCTTAAAATAGAACGAGATCTCTGGCTGAAGTTGGTGGGCAGGGGGTTGAATTCATGGCACCAAGAGGGGAGGGGCTCTGGCTCTGGTTAGGATCTGGGTTTCCCCAGAGATGGGGGAGACAAAGGGCAGCTGGAAGGGACATGTCCAACCATCACTTTCTTTCTGGCCTCCCAGCTCTCCTGAATCCTCAGGAGCCTCCCAGTGAAAACCAGTCTTATCTCCCGGGGAACAGGTTAAGAGTCAGGTGGAGCTCAGTAAAAGCCCCTCTTAAAGCAAGGCACTCCTTCTGTGACTGTGGACTTGTAACATTGCAGGGCCATGAAAGAAGGAGTCTGGAATTTGGTGTTGGAGGACACGAGTTCGAATCTTGACTCAACCACTCAATTTGATTTCCTTAAAGGAGCAGCCCCAGTCTCCTCCTCTGTGAACCAAGTCCCATTGCACTGAGTGATTTTGATAATTAAGTGAGGAAAACGCACAGTAGGGACTCATGTAGTGATTTGTCTTCATCTAAATTGAAGTTGTTTCTAGTACTCAAGAGGAAGTAGTTGAAAGAATTGTGCTGAAGAGCAGTTCCCCAGTGGCAGCTGGTGCTGAGCTTCTGTATTTTGCAGGGAGAGCAGGAGTTGTGTCAACTACCCCGGCCTCCAGCTCCATGGCCCTGGAGGTGGGTACGGGCACCGGGATGGGGTCCTTAGTCTTGAGTACTTGAGAGTATTTATTCTGTCAGCATTCCCAAAGAGAGGAGAGGCTCTGGATAAAGTTTACACAAACTCCAAATAAGAGCTCTGACTAACTAACTAACTGCTTCTTATTTTTTTTCTGCGGCTAATATTTCTTGAGAAATCTCCAGGATCCTCTCCTTTCTCCTCCCCTTTTAGTCACATCTCCACACACATGCACATTCATACACGCACATGCATACATTCGCATGTGCACACACATAATCACACACTAACAAATGTGTGCATTCATGCACACGTGCAACTCACATAGGCACACAAGCTCACACGCACACGTCTCTCCAAAACCCAGTTCTCTTCTTGCAAGCTCTCAGTTTTAACTAAAGCGCAGGAAATTCTCAGGTGGCACCGTCACCTTTTCAGATGTCTGAACCAGCCGGCCCAGTTGCATGGTTTTGTGGAAGCCAATGCAGGCGACCTTTCTGGGTCTATGTCTTCCACCGACTCTTACAATTGCCTTAGAACCTCTGTAGCCTAATATCAAGGAGGCGGGGGCTTGCTACCTGCATGCCTTGCCTGCCTCCTCATAGCTCCAGCCTGGTGCCTGACGTGCCTGCAGCACGTGCTGCCTGAGGACCTGCTCCTCCGTGTGCCTGAGCACTGTCTTCTGCCTCTCCCTCGCCCTTCTGGCAAGCCAGATCTCATTCCTGAGCCATTTGTCCAGCAGCTGCTCATTGAGAACCTCCCATGTGCCAGATTTGGAGCTGAGTGTGTGTGTGAGGTGGCGGGGATTGGGGTAAGCTGATAAAAGAGGTATCAATGCCCTTTATGGCTTAGCTTAAAACAACACTTCTTCTTGGAAGCCTTCCATGATAACCTCTCTCCCCACCCAGGTGAAGGCAGTAGTTCCTTTTTACAGATAGATCCCTGCTTCTTCCACTACTACAAACCAATTTATAACTCTCATCCCTAACTCTGACGCTGCTTCAGTGAACCCCCGCTGCTTGAAGGCGGCTCCACCACCAAAATGCACACAGCAAGCCCTGGGAGCCACCCTTGACTCCTCCTTGTCCTTCCTGCATGGCCTCCAATCACCATCATCTCTAAACGTGTGAACTCCTCAAGGTCTCTCCGGTCGGCCTTCCTCTCCATCTCTGCTGCCATCCTCCTAGTCTAAGCTGCCACCATTTCTGGCCTGGACTCTTACAGCAGACTCCTCAACACTCACCCTGTTTTCTGTAATTCCATCTCACAGCAGCCAGGGCCATTTTTGAAATCACTAATGCCATAGATTAGTCCACCCACTCTTACCTGCCTTCGCCCTGCCCACTCCTACACTCAAACGCTCTTGGTTTTCCGTAGCTCTGACATCACACACCAAGACCGCTGCCAACCTCAGCAGTCTTGGTCCTCATGACGACGTGCCCTTTCACTGTCTACAGCACTTTTTAGTTCCTTAAACCCACTCTTCTTCCTCACCCCACAGGACCTTGGCACGTGCTGTTCCCTCTGTCTGGAATGCTTCCTTCTCCATGCTGATAACTCCAGTTTTCCATCAGCTCTCTGTTTAATTATTACCTTTGTAGGAAAACCTTCCTGACCCTCAGAACTTAATCAGCCTACTCTCATAAAAATCCTGACAGCACTTGGGTCCAAGGCCACATCACGATGTTGTTGGGTCCTCAGACACTCTGGTATTTGTGGGCCCCTTACCTCACCAAAAAGAAATACAAAATAATTTTATAATTGGTATAAAGTTTAATGTGATCCAGACAGGGTTCATTATTATACTTTCATTATTATTATACTCATTTTTTCTTTGGATTTCAAAAGAAATGATAATCAAAACATTTTCGTGGGCCCCTAAACATTTCATGCGCACGGTGTCTCCAGTTTCTGATGGATACGTCGGCCCTGCTGGGTCTGTCCTTCTCTGAGCTTGGCATATGAGAAAGTTTGCAGTTAGGAGGGTGATTTTCCTAATCGGCATCAGTCTCTGCCTCTGAACTCCATGAGGATGGGGCCACGTCTGCCCTTCTCACTACTGAATCTGCAGCAGCTAGCCGGGGCCAGGTGCGCCCAGGTGAGTGCTCAGGAAACAGCCGTGGTGTGAGGGTATAATGCACCGGTCTCCCCTGCCAGCTGCTGAGCTGGAAGCGGCAGGGAAAGACCCGATTCTGCTCTCCTTCCAGTGTCTGACATCGCAGGATTGCACAAGCCCCATACACAGAGGGTTGAGTGTTTCCTCCTTACATGCAGCTCTGCTGGCCTCAGCAGCGGTCAGCACCCCAGATGGCCAACCTGCTCTGGGCTGGGGCTACTCAACAGGACACTTGGTCTCATTACAGAACACCCAGCATCGCTCTTGGACACCACACGAAGGAATGTAAATGGCCTATTTGTGGACAGTGTCACTTTACCACCAGCAGCACCTCTCGGGTATGCGCAGGGAACTTGAGGTGGCCATTCTGGGGTGCAGCTGCCTCGCTGTATGGCCTTGGCCACCAAGGAGGAGGCAGCCAAACCAGTGCCCAGGGGTGTTTTGCACCAACAGCTAACCTGATGAGACGAGAGCTGGGATTCTGGAGGGCGCAGATCATGACTGCCTACTTGGACCCAGGCTGGGGCGCTGGCAGAGCTGCCCCTCCCAGCAGGCTGCAGGGTGACCACTGCCAGGATCAGCCCGTGCTCCCACTGACTGGTGCGCCAGACTTATCCGTTAGAGCTTCAAGTGACAGGGAGCTCGACCCTTGACCTCTCTCTGCTCACTGATCCTAAGCAGTGATTATTTTTAATTTCACTGACGTCTGTTTGGGAGAAGGCAGTCCAACACAGCTACATAATCACATCCAGCTCCAAAGAGGCCGCCAGGATGGGACATCTCATGAGGCCGAGGCCAGGTCGAGAGAGGAGTCTTGGCATCGCACAAACGCAGTGCCAAGTCCCGCCTCGCCCGCTGCTCATGAAACGTGGACAAGTCACTTCACCTTTTTGTGAGAATTAAAAGAGATAATATAGATGGAGGGTTTCTATGCCTGGCACACAGAGAGGTAATAAATGTGGCTGTTCACTTTTAAGTGTGTTGGCTTCATCGTAAAACAAGAACGCCTCTCAATTATAAAGCTCCCGTCGGCTACCTCGTGCTCTCACATGCTGGCTCAGGAACCCATTTCTGGGGAGTCCAAGATCTATGCAGCCCAACACGCAGCCACCAGCGTGGCTTTTGCTGGAAGGATGATTCAGAGGCTGCTCTGATGTGAGTGGGGTTTTCCTAGCAGGAGTGCCTAATGCCATGCACATCAGGACAGGCCACCTCCAGCTGCCAGGGCAGGAACCAGAGACTTTTACAAAATGCGCTTTTCCAGGGAGGCCTGAATAAGGTAAGATGGAGGCAGAAACTGAGCCAGTGCCTGTGGTCCACAAGCATCCCTGGAGGCCTGCTGTGAGAGGGAACCAGCCCATTCAGAGCGCAGTGGGAGTGCAGAACTCACTCACTTGCAGATTCCCAGGCCTCCTCCCTTCATACATCATCCTGTGCCTGTGCCCCAGCCTCTGCCACTCCAGAAAGGGAGACTCAGGAGGGCTCTAAAGCCATCACTTTTTGTTCTGAAATGGGTCATTTCATTGCCCTGCGCCAAAGGGCATGCTGTTAAGTCTTTGAACATGGTCTCAGGAAGTAATGGGGTATCTGTTCCAGTACCTTACAGACAGAGGTGTTTGCTAGTGGTAGCCTAACAGGAAGTTCTGGGGTACACCAAGAAGTTTCTTTGATAGGGTGCTGATGTTTTGAGGCCACTTCTTGCTAAAGAATCATCTAGAAGTGGGAATAGTACGGTCCTATAAGTTTATTAGAACATCCACTCAATGGCCTGGAGCTAATGCTTACTGAGCCCCTGCCATGCCAGGAGAGGGGTTATGCCACAGTTCTTGTCCTGGGGAGGCATCCAGCCAAGGAGGAGAGCTCAGAGGGCAATTAACTAATCACCCAACGCAACCCCAAATTGCTCCTGGGATGAGTGCTACATAGCAAGGCCATACTAATATCCCAGGTGCTCAGTTCTCATATTGCATTTTAAAAAGAGATATTGACATTCAGGAGGGATTCCAGAAGCAGGTGGCAGTGGTGATGGTGCACAAATCAACTGTCTCACACACAGGACAGCTGGAAATGGAACGACGTCGACCTGGCAAAGAGGAGGCCTTGGGATGTCGGATTGCCCTATGGTGAAGGCTTGCTGTCGATGGGGAAGGAAAAGGGGCTGTTTTATTCTGAGTGGGACCAGAAGTGGAACAGTGGGTGGAAAGGGGAGATGGAGTCTCTCAGATCCACACAGGAATTTCTGACTCCCGATTCCTGGAATGGCTGCCTCAGGGCAGAGGGAGCTGTCCCTAAAAGAGGTATTTGGCGTCATTTCTGTCTCTACGGGCCATCCTGCACCCATGATTGCAATCGGCTCCAATAAGAAAGGTATTGCATCTATTTTGATTGCTCATTCCATCCATTTGAACTTCCTCACTTCTTTCCTGCCTCCTCTTCTACTATTTCTCTGTTTCAACTTTCCTGGTAAATCTTACCTGGCCTGTCACCCACCTGCAGCCTCTCAGATGTCCTTAGATGATTCTCTTCTGAGACTGGTTGGGACATGGTGGTGGCTTAGAGCATGGGTTTTGGAGCAAGACAAACACGAGATCAAATATCGTTTCCAGCACTCATAAGTCATGTGGCCTTTGGCAAATGGCCTCTCTGAGTCTATTTCCTCATCCATAGAACGGGAGGGGGAGAATGATACCATCTGTTGGACTTTGTGAGGCATTAGATAAGATTGTGTGTCGATACCCACAGCCTGTGGGGAAATAATCCACTTTCTTTTCTTTTTTTTTTTCCTTTTGGAATGGCAATTAACCCATTTGACTGAATTCTTTTACTTTTGATCCAGGAGCTTAGGGACTAAGCAGACACGACCATAGGGAATCAAAGTAGGGCAAATTTTGCCTTTTCTGCTCGTTCTACAAGTGCTGTGGACATTGTCATCAAATGTCAGAGAAGAAGCAAGATCTGTGTTAAAAAGTCATGGAGCAAGGGCTTGGTTTGCTCTGGTGAGGGAATAGTAGTCAATCCAGCAGGGATGACTCTGGAACATTTACAAGCTCTTTAACCAACAGTTCCCCAAGCTTCTCATGCCAGGAGAACTGATTTTGCAAATCTCTTTCTAACTCCGTGTCCAGAGTCATCACATTGTTAGCCTGAAATCAGCCATAATGGGAACGTTGGCAATTGGCAAAGGCATCAAACCAAGGTTCCTCCACCCCCAGAGAGCTGGTTAATAAGCACCTTCCAGCACACTGCTACCTTCAAAAGTAGGAAGAGAAAGGCCCACATCACATGCTTCACCTTCAAAATCTTGGTGTTTTTGAGGAAAAGAAATCAGTGGTGTAGGTGAACACCAAACCTTAAAGTGGCTCTATCTCTTGGGGACGTGCAGAAATAACTTGTCTGGTAGAGGTGGCACCAAGGTTGTGTCCCCCTCTGTTGTTTCCTCATCAGAGGAGCGAAGGGTGCCTGCCTGGATCTTCACTTAACCGTAAACTGCCAGCACCTGGGAGAGTAGGTGGAGCCCCTCATCTGAGTACTCAGGAAGGATGCGGGACTTGCCTGGAAACAGGCAGCCCCTCTGAAGCCCAGAGCCTGGGGGTGGGGAGACTGTCAATAATTTACCATTTCCTTATAGGGAGCAGAGGAGGCCAGGCATGGTGTTGAAGTTTGATTAGTAATAAGAACATAGCAGCTTAACCTCTAACATTTAGCACTCTCCCCCGGATCGAATTACTGATCTCTATCTGGTCGGGCCATGCTAGCCGGCAGCCTGGGAACATTACACCTCTCTAAAAGCTGTCAGTCTCTGTCACTGTCTTTGCACAATGGAGCCCATAGCTATTTTTAAAGGACTGTGTCACCTTTCAAGAGAAATTGTGTCTGCACGGAAGATTGACTTTTCTTTTTTGGTTGTTTTATATATGGTTTGGTGGTCGTTCATCTCCCAAGGTGAAGGTGGGAGTGCTCAATGCCCCACAAACCATCGTTGTTTTGATTTTCATTTTAGGATAAATGTGAAAGAATTGAGAAAATAAAATAATTGCCAAACATCCCTGTTTTCTGTAGAAAGGAAAGGAATCAAAGGGCAGGGACATCCATCCTATAACTGTTAGGTAGCAAGCATTTGACTGAAATACTCACTATTTTGTCTAACCCTTTCCAAAATTCTGCCAGATAGGGGTCATCAACCTATTTGGAGGTGATTCCAACTGGGATGGGGACTCTGGGATCAAACTCTCTGGGTTTATGATCCCGGCTTGACATGGGGACCACGTCCTAGCTGTGACCTGTACCTCAGTTTTCTCATCTTCAAAATGGTGATATTAATAGTGCCTCCCGCATCATACAGTCACTGTGGGAATTCAGTGAGTTAATCCAGTTTAAGTATTTAGACAAGTGCCTTGAACATAGTAAGTGGCCCAAGGATATGGCCTTTTATTGGTAGGTAGGGTCTAGTGGCTACTACTTTTCAGGCTCTTTACTAAAACTCTCACCCCCATTAATTCTCACCAATGCCTTTCTTACTATATACTCACCACAATAAATTTTTTGTTAGGAGGGTTAAATTGAGAATCTTTCATCTCTAGTGTTTGACTCAGCACCCAGGGAAAGAAAAGTTCCTAGAACATAATAGCTATTTATTAGACATCATTAGAAAGTGTCTTACCATGAGGAAACTGAGCTTTAGGAAGCTCTGGCTAAACTATAAGCATAAACCTATAGGCATGAATGTGCAGTGAAAACACATAGACTATTCTGAAAGATGTGCCCAAGGCAGATGAGGTGGTCAGGTCAGATCAAGTAAGATTATGAAAACCACTGATAAAATTCTAGACTGCATGTCTATAAGCTGTCTTCTTTTAAGGAAGAGACACCGCAAGTTCCAGGTGATGTATACGGGTATATTTTATGCCTTGGGAACACACGGTTCTCCATCATGGCCCTGCTCAAAGCAAACACCTTTCTCTTACAAGGGGTCAGTGGAAGCGTCTGTTTGCACTGGGGTGTTTCAGGTGAAAGCACCATGTCTAGTATAGACCGGAGTCTTAGCTGCTCTGGTCCTTTCACTGAGCCATCTTTAGAGGACCCGTCCCACTCCGAATCCTGTTAGCCTTGCAGGAGGGACTTCGTAGTTCATCTATAAACTCAGTCCAGCTTCAAGAACCGTTCTACCACCTCCCATTACTACCCAGTTTGGATCCCTAAGAGGGAGGGACCTTCAGGGAGGGAGAGGGGTACTGTTGAGTTTAACTGAACATCTAGCAACTTTAAAAAATTATTTAGGAAGCTCCTAACTCAACACATTAGAGATGCAAAGATGAAGAGGGTGGGCAAAGGTGTCCCTGTGCTTGTGGGTCTTGCAGCCCAGAGAGGGAGATATATTAAAATAATCACAATACAGAGTGACTGGTGCTTAAGGGCGCACTGATGAAATGTATGGGAGCACAATGAAAGGAATAGTTAACTCTGCCTGGGGTCGCTGGGGCACAGAGAGGAGATTTGAGACGGGTTGTACCGGGTGATTAGGAGTTCACGAGATAGAAGGGCATCTAAGCCAGGAAACAGAAAGAACAAATACTTGCAGGTTGAAACAGTGTGACCCACCGGAGGACGGCAACTAGTTCAGTGTAGTCCGATGTAATATGTCTAATTTTTGTTGCCGAACTTCCAGAGCGTAATATGGTGCCTGGGCTGGAGATATACTCAATGAATACCTGGTAAAGTAATATCTAATTGGTGGGTGGTCTCTCCCCATATGCTATGTGATCAGGAGTCCTAGCTCCCCTGTTAGGACTGCTATGTGCTCTGAGAGACTACTGCAATTATCTGGGGTTGGGGGGCTCAGGAGGTGACTTGATCTCAGCTGGGCTCACTCATATGTCTGCAGATTGGTTGGGAGCTGACTGATCTAGGCTGGATAGGTTGGGTTCAAAATGTCTTTATTTCCCCATCTTCATAATGATGTCATAGTAGCCAGAGGCCAATTATCTCACAGGGGAGAAGTTTCTTAGAACCATGCAACTTTTGGAGAGATGTATGTTTCTTCCAAATTACTCAGCATGTACTGTTTCCCACTGAGAACACTGAGCAAGGCTTTTCAGGACAACCCTTGGACTGGGTTTAAGGAACTCATCAGTCTGTGCAGGTTTGACCTTTGGGAACTTAGTGACTCTCTCTATAACTGTGATGCGGTCTACTCATCAAGTCAACTTTGTCACCACGCGCATTTCTGGGCACAAACATTTTGTTTTGAGATCTCTTCACCTCAGTTTCTCTGTGGAACTGTTTAAGGTTCTGTTATTTTTTTTTCTTTAGAGAAATAAATATTTGTTTACTGTTGCAGGAACACCCCTGGTTTACCAGCTGTCATGCTTATGGTGACAAGCTTTTCCTGAGCTTGGGAATAGTGTCAGGATATTCGAAACCACAAGGAAGGAGAAGAGGCAAAATAAATTCAGCTGTAAGGGAGTCACCCTCTACAAAATAACTAACTCCCGGACAGAATCTCATGGTACCCAATATCTTTTGGAGACGTAAGTAGAAAATAGAAGTCAAGAGTATAGGTACGGTAGTACCTATGAATAGAGGTGAGGTTGCCTACGTTGAAATCACAAGTTGACCTCTTATTTGCTTTTGTGAGCTTGGGTGAGTCTTCCTAAGTCATAGTTTCTTTCATGGTAAAATTGGATTGTTAATAGTAATAATACACATAATTGAGTTTTCCTGACCTTCTAGACAAATGCTGAGATTTTAACTCTCTGTCCCCTGAAGAAGGTATAACCACATGGCTTGCTTTGATGGATGAAATGTGAGTAGAAGTAAAGGATGTGGCTTTTCTGGTGGAAGCTTGAGAGTCAGGATGTAATTTTCCATGCTTCCTTTCCATCACCTATTATAGCTGGCAACCTCCAGATGGGGTTCTCAGTCCAAGGATGGGATCATGGAATGAGAAAGACATGGAACCAGAGACTCCCACCCCCGACCTGTGATATACAGGCAGCATGAACAAGAAATAAACTAATCTTGACTTAAGCCATTCAGATTTGGAAGCTGTTTTGTTATTGTAGCAGAGCCTGGCTCATACAAACTCTCATAAAGACCTCTGAGATCATGAATAAAAAGAACATATTGCAACACCTGGTATGTAATATGTGCTCCATAAATATTAGTTGCCATTGTTATTACTCCCCATGAAAATAATAAGAAATTTTTCCCTCTGTCCAACAAAGAATACCCCCCAGCAATCATTGGTTCTTCCCTGCACTTCATTCTCCCTAAGGGCGCAAACATCAGCCACGCAAAGACTGCCACCTTCCACGTGTAGACACATTTAATTAAGCAGCTTCTCTACATTTTCTTAGGTTTCATTTTTTTAACCCTTCCAGTAAGTCTCGTTTTAGGGCTTGTAGCAGATGACCAACCCCAAAGGCATGTCTGATGTCACAAACCTTTGTCCAGCAGCCAATTAGATGATGCCCACGACCCTTCTCACTCCCCCCTCCTGAAAAAGACCCTTAAAGCCCAGTTCAACCCTATACTAGGCGCGACTCCTTTTGCGAGCCAGCCCGGCAGGTTTCCTTCCTTTAAAGCCTGTACGCTGATCTTTTTGGACTCCATGGATTCTAACACATTTCCTCTGTCAGTTCTGTGGGTGCTTAACTTGACTGAGTACCTACTTCCCTGAGGAAGTCAGCTCCCCTGCCCTGGCCACTCAAACAATAGCCTTGTCATCGACCAATTGTACTTTGTCTCACAGCAGCATCTGATTGAGGCCACTGTGAGAGGGGTCATGCTGTCTTTGGCTTGGAGGACTGTAGGTATAAGCAGGGCTGAGGGGAGCGGGAAAGCCAGACCAGTGTAGTTACAGGGCTGTTGGTCACAATCAGAACAGACTCAATGTGGTCCAGGTTTTGAGACCAGGCCAGGGCTTTGGGAAGTCTTATTTTTACCAACAAAGTGCTTACACTAAAGGAAGTAAAGGTTCAGACTCCCGCGTGTGAGGAAGTCAGAGACTGAAGGGCTCTGACACCTGCAGGGACGGTGAGATGGTCACCACGTGGGAAAGGCGGAGGTGGATCATCACATGTGTAGCACCAGCTGTGTAGGCTGTACACATCTTCTCGTCTTTTGGGAAACTGACTCCCTCAATGAAAATGACCTGAGCCATCATTTACTGAGTTTGAGCTCCTTCCCCAAACCAGCTTACATATGTGACCTCATTACCCCTTCACGCTAAATCTTTTTGAGCTGTATCATCAAGTTTAGGTCTTTTTACAAATAAAGGAATGGGGTGGGGGTTCTGGGAGGTTAGGGTCACCCACCAGTGACCAGCAGGGCTGAGATTCCAGTCTAGGTTTCTTAACTTCAAAAGCCATTCCACGCCCGCCATGTGCAGTGCTGACTATTCCTAGGTATCCTGATTATAAAAATCATCTGGGAGCTTGTAAGTGTTTAAAAATAAATCCTCAAGCTCCTCTTCAGAGATTCTGATTCAGGACACCAGAAAGTTTTAGGAAGTTCACCTGGCAGATTCTTATGGCCAGGTGAGTTTAGGCATTATGGCTCACAGGACTGGCTTTATGAGTAAACAACCTGTGAGGTTCTGTGGGGCCCCATGCTCAGTAGGACCCTGGGTGTGGTTTCTACTCTGCTGTCACTGTCCCAAAATTCTTAATAATTTTATCTCTGAACGAGCATTGTTTAAGTGAAGTCCCATGGGGCAGAGGAGTGGGCACAAAAGCAGAGGGGACATGCAATATGCGTGCCCACCGATCCTTGTCACCCTCTTTGCATACAGCATTGTCACCGCCCCACAAACGCAGTATTCTAGTGTGCCCACAATGTCCGTGAGTTCAACGAGACACAAGGCGAGTACATCTACGACTAAGTGAAGGTGCCATCACCCGCGGGAGGCTTTGTGTCCATGCAAACCAGAACTTGTTCGAATACAGAAGAAAAGATTACAAGAAACATGAGTGACCAAGGAGCCCTATCATATCCTGTCTTCTTTGTGTCACTTCCCTGTACGAGACAACCACTTACACCAAAAACGATGACAGAGGAGGAAAGGAAAAGATTGGGTAACCCACAGTTCCCTTTAGTCCTTCCTCGCTTATCAGCCAGCCAGAGGTAGAGGGTGCCAGTGCGGTGCGTGTGTTTAGTAAGAAATGAAATAAAACAGCTGAGTGGGTTTTGTACAGTGTTTCCATCATCCTGATAAGAACATTGTGCCTGTGAGATACAAAGCCTATGATTTTGGTGATTTCCCATAGCAGTTAAATACTCTTCTATTTGCATTTAAAAATGGTATTGAATGATATTAAGGTGAACATCAAAACATGCTAAAACTAATACTGTAAAATTTTAATTGTTACTTAGAATGGCATTAAATAGCGAATGTGAAACAACATGGCAATTTGAGAAAGAGAACATGAAACGAAAGAAAAGCCTTTATATTCTTGTAGCATTAATGAGAACATCCCCTACTTTTTGAATAGAGAACCCACAGTTTTATTTTGCATGGGAACCCACAAATTATGGAGCTGGGCTTCCTGGTCAAAATACTCAGATGATTTTTTTTTAACGTTTCCATTTCTTTTTTAAAAGTATCTGTTTTGACTAAGGTAAATATTCCGGAAATATTGTCAGGATCTCTACAGATAAGTAATGGGGAAAACCACACCTAAACTAGTCAGCAGTTGTCCATTCCCTACACAGCCAATCATGCTGTATTTTCATAAAATTAAAAGACAAATGTTCCATAAAGGATATTTTGGAAACCTCATGCTTAGCCCTCACTTGGAAGCCCAGCCTCCAGGTTCAGGTGTTAAGTGTGCCATGAGGGGGAGAAGCCAGGAACCAGAGGAAAATTCCCATTGAAATTGTCGATGACAGAGGCTGCCAGGCTCCATGGGAAAGAGCCCAGATTCTGTGACCAGTCAGCCCTCAGCTTAAGTCCCCGACCAACCACTCAGTCTGTATCTTTCCCTTGGAACAAGTCTTTTCCTGCCTGGGCCTCAGTTTTCTCACCTGTGTAAAGGGCATGCCAATATCCTGTGTCATAATGATTGCTGTTCAGACTCAAAGGGACGTAAGAAGTGACCTCATTCCCTGCCTGACGGACAAGTACGAAGCCCTTTTCTCCCATCCGTCTCTCTCTGCCAAAGGAAGTGGCTCTTTGCCGTTACCCCAGGAAAAGCAGAGAGGAATTAAGTTCTTGGTTTCCACTTGTGCAAATCTGACAGGCCACACACAAAGAAGGAAGGGAAGGAGCGAGAGAGGGAGGGAAAATGTTTAAAAAGATAAGTGCCACTTTCTGAAAACGTGCATCCCCCCAGAAAGAAGTACCAGCATCCTTCCAGAGAAGTGCTGTCTCCAGCCGCACTCTCTCATGATTGGAGTTTCCTCTGGCTCTGTAAGTCCCCGGAAAAACGGGGTTGTTCCACGTTCCCCCTGCAGAGCTTGCTGGGAGGAAAGACCCTCCCAGAAACTCCACCTCTTCCTGGCAGTGTTCCTATAGCTATCCCCCGAGGCTCCTCTCTCTCATCTGACAAGTGGTAGTCCTAGATCTGCCCTTTAGGGATACTGCCAGAGCATGAGGAAGCACAGCAGCACTGGCCAGAAGAACTTTCTGTGACGATGGGGCTGTCGTATCTGTGCTGTCCACGCGGTAGCCACGCATGTGACTACCGAGCGCTTGCAATGTGGCTAGTCTGGCCAAGAAACCGAATTTTTATTTTCCTTTCATTCCAGTTCATTTAAATTGCCATGACAATAGCCACACACGCCCAGGGGCTCCCAGATGGGGCAGCGCAGACCTAGGAAACACAAAGGCTAGCGCATCGCGGGCACTCACTAACCGTCCCGTCCTCGTTCTTCTACTCTGTTTCTGCAAGACCTGTGTCTGAACAAATTCTGCTCTGAGTCCTTCAGCTCTCACAGGCCTTGCCAGTGTCTAAGTGCTTTCAGGAGAGGACAGAGTTTGAGCAGACACTACACCAGGCCAGGCGTGATGCTCTGTGTCATCACACACACTTCATTTGTCCAGCGAGTGACAAGTGCAGAAAGATCCTGGCCCTGCAGGCCTGCTCCCAGGTGGGAAGCTTCCTGGTCTGTATGCTGCTCCCTGCTCTCCCATCAGCAGAGGCAGAAGCAGAGATCTGAGACTCCAGAATGAAGCCCAAGATCAAACAGGTTCCGAAGCTTCGAGTGGGCCAGGTTAGTTTCCATCTTAGTCTAGGACAGTGGTTCTTAACCTTTTTTGAGGTACCGAACCCACCAGTTTCATATGCGCATTCACCGAACCCTTCTTTAGTGATAAATAAAATATGAATTTTTTTCCAAATTCAAGACATAGATATATGTTTTTTTACTGGTGCACAAAATGAGCCGTGCATGAACATCACCTTGCACAAAGAACAAAACCAACAAAGTGCATGAACTCACAACAAATGACGGTATTACTTTATTCTGGTCTCCGCAGCAGAGGCTTCTCCGAATCCCTGAGACTGACTCATCCAACCCTTAGGGTTCGATAGAACCCAGGTTAAGAATCACTGGTCTAGGAGCTGACTCATGTCACTGAAGTCTGTTTTATGACAACTCCTGAATAAGATATGTTCTCAGCTCTCGCGGTTCTGGGTTTTGCCTGCTTAAAAGCATCCAAGGAGAAGGGGATGGTGGGCATCAGGGGTAGACAATAGGATAGTATCTAATTTTGAACAATCAAGAAAAAGTCTTGAGACTTTTCCTAGAGCTTATGTTCCACGGGTCCAGGATAGTCTATTTTACAGAGCAGTGCTTTTCAGCATATGGCTATGAAAAGACTAATTTTGGTCATTTTTTACAAAGGAGACAGATAGGTATTTGTGAATTATCTACTGTGTACCTGGCCCTTTACTAAGAACATTATACCCCTTCTCAGAGTAGATGCTAATGTCCTTTCCAAGCCATAAAGTCCCAACTAATGACTTTAAGAGACTTAAAGCCACTAAAATCCCCTTTTGTTTCCCATCCTACTTTTTCTCCCTCTCCTCTGTTTACTGAAGTCACAATGGCTAACATGTGTTCCTAGAACATGCCATTCAAGTTTCTACCTCAGGACCTTTGCACATGTTGCCTGTCCTAGTGATATCCACATGACTGACTCCTCACATCTTTAATCTTTGCTTAAATGTCAGCTTCCCAGTGAAGCCTCCCTTGACCTTCTCCTCCAATTTAAAACTGCAAACCCCACTTTGACTGCCTACTCCATTTTCTGCTTTACATTTCTTCATTTGACATCTCACTTTTTAATGCATCATAGTTTTATTGTCTGTCTCTTCAACTAGAAAACAGGTTCTATGAAGGCTGTTTTCTGCTCTGTCATAACATCTAGAACAGTGTCAAGCATGCAATAGGAGGAAATCAGAAAATGTTTGTTGAATGCATTAAGAATTCTCTCTCATTTAATCCTCGTCATCAACTCTGTACAGACTTACAAATGAGGCCACTCAAGCTAACTGCCCAAAGTCTCACACCTAATATGTAGGAGAACTTCATTCATTAATTCCTCCAACAAATAGTTTTTTTGAGCGTTCAGTTTATACTGGCCCTGGGTTACAGGAATGAACCAGATAGACTAGATCTCTGTCTGTTTGAACCTAACATTCTAGTGATTCCAGTAATACTTAGGAGTCAAATTAAAGCCCATTTCATCCCAAGACCGTGGTTTTCTATTGCACGACACTGCCTTCCAAATGTAGGCAAATCTTTTTGGTCTGAGCGTACTATGTCTGCTGTTCTTGAAGGTAGGAGCATGCTCTGACATCACAGATCCTGAAAGAAAGCATGTGCATTTTCAGGAAGCTTAGCTTGTTACTGGTATGTTTGCAAATGTTTTCTTCTCTTTATTTTTCCTGAGATGGGCCTCCTGGGATGGTGACCCCCAAAAGTGGAGAGTATGTATAGATAAAAGTGACTTTGGAGAAACTGTAGCCCGGCCTGGCCTCTCCGAAAGCAGCCCCAAGTCCAAGGCCAGAGGGCACACCGACAAATCTCAGCCCCCACTGCAAATGCTTCCGTCCTCCACGATGGATCCAGGGCTTGGCACTCTGGGCCCCCGCGGCTAATCTCCAATCGTGAACACTTTGGACAAGAGCAGATTGTGGTGACCTGAGCCCCAGCTGGAGTGAAGCAATAACTTGAAAGGGAACTGAAATTCAACAAATGCCAGGCCTCCAGGTCCTCAAAGATGGCCTCCTCCACAGGCGACCTCTCCCGACCTTCTGAGGCTGTTCTCGCTCTTATTGGCACTCACTGGAAATGGCATGGGGGTGACTCAGCCCAGGGCCCGGAATAAAGTGCAGATAGCAGGAGCTTGACTCACCCACAAGACTAGTTACTGGGTCAACCAGTGAAGACGTACAAGTCTCTCTCCTCTAGATAATTCCTTCCCGGGGGTGGTGGTGGGGAGTTACCTGGAAAAAACATTCCAGTAAATTTCTATGTGGGGGGAAAGGAGTGGCTTTAAGACTTTGCCTGGGGGCTGAGCGGAGATGGAGAAACGATGCTGAAAGGGGGTTGGTTTTGAGTCCTTCCTCTTCAGACAGAGATCGGAGATTATCTGCTGATAGTCACAGGGGCAAAGAGGGACAGGTGATGAGTTGGTGTCAGAGATGAGAAGCCCTTAAAACACACCAACTCTGGAGCATGTGGTATGCTGGGACGTCCAACAGGCAGGGACACTTCTGGACATGCAGAGGTCCTGAGTGGACCTCATCCTGCTCACATGGAAGCTTGTTCAATGGTGGCCAAACCATTCTTGTGCCCCTTGCGAGGAAGGACACATATCTGTCCTCCCTGGAGATAGGAGCATCTATAAGGAACAAAATCAAAGCAGGGCCAACGTCTTCTTTATGGCTCAGAAAGGCAGTGCCACCTCTCCAGGATCGTAGAGGGGGTCACCATTCATTTATACCACTTTATGATCCCATATGCAATCTACCAGTGAGTTCTAATTTTTTTTTTCAAAGCATATACCAGATTGACTACATTTCTGTAGTTACCCTCACCATCTTGCCTGAAAGGCTGAATACACTCTAGAGTCCATCTACCCAGTTCCACGCTGCTCCACCCTCCCTCCCCACAATTCAATCTCTGTATGGTGGCTAGAATTATCTTTCTACAGCACACTCATTAAGCTACAACTCCCTGACATCCCTTCAATGACTTCTCATCTGTCTTGGATATCAGCTGTTATGTGAAAATCTACCCCAAGATGTTGCAGTTCAAAACAATTAGCAGTTTATTGTACCTCTCAATTTTGGGGGTAGGAATTTGGCAGGCTCAGCTGGATGGATTTTCTGCTTCACACAGACTCAACTGAGGTCACTTGGGGGTACTCAGCTGGTGGACAGCCAGGCTTGGAGATGATTTTGCTCACATTTTTTGGTGCTTTGATGGGTATGGCTGGAGGGCTGGGCTCAGATGGAATTGTTGAATGGAGTGTCTACATGTCACCACTTCAGCATGGCATTCTCAGGTTATCTGGCTTCTTACATAGTGATTTCAGATTCCCAGAGAGTGTTTCAAAGCAAGAAGTAGAAGCTGCCCCTTCCTTGAGGCCGGGGGTTGGAAACTGGCATCATTGCTTCCACCATATGGCTTTGTTCAAAGGAGTCAGAGAGCCTCCCAGAATCCAGAAAATAGGACACATGGGAAGAGTGCTCAGGAATATGTAGCTCCCTTTCATTGGCCACACAGTCACACACAGAAAGACATCCACTCTGCTGGCTAGCCAACAAGGCTCCCATGCTCCAGCCCCTGACTGTCTTATCCCGCTTCCTTTCTCCCATGTCACCCTCCATCCAGCCCCAATGGACAGCATCCTGTTCCAAAAACACGGCGAGTTCTGCCTCTCTCCTCAGAAACCTCACACATGCTGTTCCTTCTGTCTGAAATACCTTTCCCTGAGCCCTTTGCACACAGGCTCCACTCTGTGATTCAGATCTTAGCCCATGTGTCCTCTGCAGGGGCCCTGAACACAGGCCACCGTCATTCAAAGTGCTAGAATGTCAACAGCTTCCCTTTAGAGACTGAAAGAAAGAACGAGTATGTTGCTCTTGGACAAAGATGAGTTTAAATCTGCCTATTGGTGGATTCTGTTTATTGTGGATAAGCAACATCCACCTCAAAGTCTTGTCATAAAAATAAAATAAAAAATGAGATTGTCCATGTGGACGCATCATACAAAGTCCCTGGACACAGTAAAGTTTCAATGAGAATTTGTTAAAAGAGAACGTTTTCCTTTTTTCTAAGCACAAGCCAGTTGCAGGCTATAATTTCCTTGTTACTAGACATTCTGGTTTGGCCTCTGATGGTTTTTTGTTTAACTTGAGAGCAGTCACCACAGCCAGCCCAGGTCAGAGAATTCAATGCACGCTGTGCCTCACGGGGAGTTTGAGGACTGGGTAACTTGCTCAGAGTAAACAAGCTTCAGAACTGTAGGAGCAAACACATAACTGGCGAGAAAGATTCTTTTTTAAATAATAGATGCTTAAAAATGAAGCCAAACAAGAGAGATCTACTCACCAAATAGGGGTAAGTGTAATGTCTACCATGAACTGTGATATATGTCTGTTCCGAGACCAGCTCGACAAAAGGCCAAATTTTCTTAAAAGCATGTTAAAATATTAATAGATATCTGAAACAGTTTTCTTGCAACTGCTGCCAGTCTTCAGAAAGATTACATCAGACTGGAAAGAACTAAGAGAAACGCGATAATGTTTAGCGGTGACGACTGGCCGGGCACCTTACATTCCACTTCACCTGGTCTGGCTGCGGTCTGGCGGGCAGACCTCCGACAGGCTCCATCGTGTGAATCAGAATTATTGAGAAATTTCAGATTTGACCTCGATGGCTGTGATCCACTCCCTATAGCACATTCTGCCATCCCCGACGCGGCCTCCAAAGGCCCTCTTGGTTTGGCTCCAGCCGGTCTCATTGGTCTCTTCTCCCGTGGAGTGTCCTTTCGGCTCCAGCCCCACAAAATTTCTTCCCAGACTCATGCTTAACATAGTTCCTTGCTATGGCTGGACCTTCAACACCCCTCTTGCCTCTTTCTAGAACATTGTTTCCTCCCCTCATCACTGATTTCCTCCTCTTCTGGATCTCTGCCAGAGAGCTACTTCCTAGAAGTTGTGTGTAGGACTCCCATCCCTTCCCCTTTGCTGTCTTCACATTAGCAGCTCACCATGGCCACCTCTAGCCTCTGCTGTAAACTCTGCCAGGGTGGGGTCACATCTCTTTCCACTCACCATTGCTTCCATGGCATCTAGTAGAGTAGGGAACCGGGAAATAACTGGAAACAGATGAATAAATTCAGAAAAACTGTCCAACACACATGTGAATGAAGCTCATCCCAGGATTCTGAGAGAAGGGATGAGTCATGGCCATGTCTGATTCACCGTATTGATTTGATCAGCCATGGGACTCTTCAGTTCCCTTCATTGCCTTGCTGGTGAAAACATACCAAGGGGAGGGAAACAATACCTAAAAGGTGCACTGGGAGCTTTGACTTACAAGACAACTCGCAGGTGCCTGTCTCTCTCATGCCCCCTCTGCCCTCCGAGAGCTCTTCATCCACCAATTATTCTGTCTTTCCTCCGAAACCCCTAGAATTAATGGTGCTCCAGTACAGAATCTCAGAGTCCTCCTCAGCAATTCCCTCTTCTTTCCCCTTCTGCAGCTAACTGGTCAGTGAGCTATGTTAAGTTTCGCCCCAACCTCTTCACTGCTTGCTCTTCCTTTCCAGCCTTTGCCTCCACTTTGGTTTACTCCTCCACATTGCACTCTGGAATTGCTGCAATTGCCACAACAGCCTAGTTACTTACGTCCTACAATAACCCCTGCTGATTACCCTTTCTCCAGTGGCACCCGGTAATAGTTCTACGTTACAAAGCATCCATTCAGCACCTACTTATTGATGATGCTATTATAGGACAGCCACTGTGAAGGCTCTGGGGATATAAGTCCACCTGTGACCTCCCAGAAGAGACAAATGTATAACTAAGGGCAGAATTCTAGGGGGGAGGGAAGACTATTATCACAGAGGATTAAACAAGTACAGTGACACAGGAAGTTGGAAGAGGTCATTAATTCCCTTCCTCACTCTCTTCCTCTTTTTCTTCCTTTTACTCTGGCTTTTTCTGTCTCATTCATTCATTTATTATTCATTCAGAAAACACTATCTTGTAACAGAGAAGATAGATAAGTATGTAGTCACCGGGGAGGTGGTGGTGAGTATAAGGAAATGAGCATGATATGGAATCACGTCTTAAACAGCTGACTCCTTAGTGAACATGTGTGCACATACATGTGTTCACAAAAACTTACTCATGTCTTCACTGTGCACAGGATATTGATTTCTGGTAGGGCCATAACTTGTATTACCTTCTAACCCCAGTACATACCATAGAACAGGGACAGAGTAAGTTCCTGGTAAGCATTTATAGAATAAATGAATGAATGAATGAATACACATGAGTATGTTCAGAAGAATCGACCTCTGCCAACAGAAAAGTTTTGAGTCCTCAAGTTGAGTAGAAATTCCCTGTGACCCACCCAGAGGCAGAGATCTCCAGTGTCCTGCCTGTATGAGTCGGTCCTTGGCATTGATTCTGTCTAGCTAAGAAGAGAGAATTCCTCTTCCTCTCCTAGAGCCCATGTTCTTGTTCTCTATCATACACATCCCAGATACCCATGGAGCTAGTACTGAGGCCTCATTGCTCTCCAGAAGAGAGAGAAACTGGGCTCAATAATTCCACACCGACTTGATGTTCTTGTCCAGAGGTCACGATGCTGATGCTGATGACAATGGCGATGATGATGATGGTGACTGATGATGATAACAGGCACTTACTACATACCTACTATGTGCCAGGCACTGCCCTAGGTGTCTGACTTTGGCAACCAAGCAAAAAAGTAATTATTAGTATTACATCACAAATGGGGATGCTGTCACTCAGAGCGGAGACATAATAAAACTACTACAGTTTATACCAAATCAGGCAATCACCCAATTCTCTGCCCTACTACGTTTTGGCAAATCCAAGTTTACTCCCTCATAGTTTCCAGCCTCTGGACCCCAAGTGTATTGGGCAATGCAAAATAATGGTGGAGGGATGAGGGCCTCCCTAGGCAATTATGGAAACGTGGATAGAGTTTGAATATATCAAATTCTGTGCCGGAGGTGTGGGCTGGAAGACATATGGGTTAACAAGGTATCCCTCAGGATGGAAAACAAGTCAATGCTATAGTTCAGTTTCTGTATCTTGAGAAACCTGCCAGCAGACTTCTTTTGAAATATTGATATTTCCTGGGAGAACGGTGAAGCAACAATTACTCAAGTATTGGTATAGAGGGGGGAAAAGCAGAAAACAGGAACAGAGAAATGGTACCCCTCACACGTATTAGAATTTTAGTTTTTATTAGATTTAGTTTAGTTTGCTTTGTTCTCTGTATGTTTGCACAAAAAATAGGGTCACGTCTATCTTGATCTGGCTTTCTTGAATCTTCTCTGCCTTTGTCTTTGATAAATGGAGTTTTAACCGTTGTTATATTTTTTATATTATATATCTATTTTTCCCCTTTGAAAAGTTATTGCCCTGTGACCCAGGAAGTCTACTTCTAGATCAGTGGTTCTTAACCTTTTTTGAGGTACCAAACCCACCAGTTTCATATGCGCATTCACCGAACCCTTCTTTAGTGATAAATAAAATATGATTTTTTTTCCAAATTCAAGACATAGGTATATGTTTTTCTACTGGTGCACAACATGAGCCATGCATGAACATCACCTTGCTCAAAGAACAAAACCAACAAAGTGCATGAACTCACAACAAACTACGGTATTACTTTATTCTGGCCTCCGTGGCAGAGGCTTCTCTGAACCCCTGAGACTGACTCATTGAACCCCTAGGGTTCGATAGAACCCAGGTTAAGAACCACTGCTCTAGATAAAGTCCACAAAAATGTTCACATATGTTCATCAAAAGCCAGTGACAACATTGTTACAGAACTGCCACTCAAGTGGCCCCAAAGAAGAAACATTCACCCACCATGAAATGCAACACTAACATCACATAACACTACATGGCAATGCAAACATACTATAACTAAATGCAACTATGTGGATGAAATTCAGAAGCACAATATTAAGAGCAAAATACCGACAGTAAAAACATACTAAACTTTTGATTCTATTATTATAAACTTCAAACCAGGCAAAACCCAAATTATCCTGTTTCTTGACCTGAAGTGTGTAAGGTACAATCATCCTAATAAAATGCACTGAATTGTTCATTTAGGACTTGAGCACTTTCCTGGATTTGAAGTATGTTGAACTTCAATAACAATTTTAATGAATAATAATTATATATGGTTCAAAACAGAAAGTGATAAGGAATAAATATTTATCCATAATCTGACTACCAGAGATGATCATCATTATTTGTTTATCTTTCTTTTGGCTTTTTCATGACCTTGGAGCGTTTGTTTTCAAGTCTTTTAAAGTTTATTATTAGTGCATATATCTTATAATCATATCATTTCAGTTGCTGCATAAGAGTAAATGAAATGAGTATACATTAATTACTCATCTCTTTTCTTATTGTTGAGTATTTAGATGACTGTTATTGGTATTATAAATACTGTCATAATGAACAGCTTTATTCTGCAAGGAATTTCCTGAATAAACATTATTTCTTTAGTTGGAGTCCCAGAAATGGAATTACTGGGACAACTGGTCTACATTTTTTTAGACACTATTTGAACAGTTGATACCTATTTTAATTTGGATTTGAGTAAAAATAAAGTGGGACCTTCTCTCATGATGATGGCTTTAGCTTTGTCCCATAGAATGCAATTTTCTCCTCATGAGGAGGCATGAGCTTTTTAAAAATCAGATTCAGTTTGCAACAAAATTAAATGACTGGTAATAATTTTCAGATAATTTGAGTAACAGCATCTCTGGATCACAGATGCTGGCAGGAGAAGAGTCTCCTCTCAGAGAGGGGAAATGGTTTTCATCTCGTCTGCCAACTCCAACTGATGGGCCGTGTCTGCCTGGAGAACTGTGTTGAGAAGAGCTCTTAGGCTGTGCCTGGCTAGAGAATCTGGAGTATCCTGATCCATTAGTGATGCCTGCCAGGATGCTGAAATGGGGGTGCTCGGATGTTGGCCATGTGTTTGCCAGCCCTCTTGTACAGTATAATGACAGTGCATTTTGCTGATGTTGTATCCTGTCATTGTCTTGATGCACAAATGGTCAATGTGGCACTGCCTGGCAAATGTATATCTAAGATCTGGGCAGAGCAAAAGGCATGTGTTACTCGAGCCTGTTGTAAATGCAAGTACACACACACACACACACACACACACCCCTAACAAGAATGGCTTTAAAATATAAGCACACTAGCTCAAGTCAAGTAATCTCATATGAAATTGTTATGTTTTCTTTTACTTCCCAGCTAAACTTTATTGAATTTGAGCATCTCGTTAGGAAGCAAATGATTAATCCTGGATATAAGTAATAGATCACTTTCAATAAGTGAAACTGACTAACTCAAGAAATAGAGAGTCTTGCCCATGTCTGCTGGCTTCACTTTTTGAGAGGGAGAGAGATGGAAAGAGACTCCTCTTGGGTCTGAATGCAAATCATGGGTATAACTACAGCTAAAACCCAGCTGTTCCTGTTCCCAGATGAGGAGCTCCGAGCGTGCGCTTTGCCCTAACAGCTGGAAGGTGCCTCAGGAGGCCCCAGTGAACAGCAAAGAGCCAATCTGTCTGAGCTCAGAGTTCCACATGGGACACAGTCAAACTCCATGATGGTACAGCTCACAAACACTCCAAGGTCATGAAAAAGCCAAAAGAAAGATAAAACACAGTTTTGTGAAGTTTTTTCTTTTCTCCCAGGTCTAGGGGACGTGTACACTCTTTTTAATTTAGGCCAGTGGTAGTCAACCTGGTCCCTGCCACCCACTAGGGGGCATTCCAGCTTTCATGGTGGGCGGTAGGAAAGCAACCAAAGTATAAATAAAAAGATAGATTTAACTATAGTAAGTTGTTTTATAAAGATTTATTCTGCCAAACTTAGTGAAAATCTGACATAAAGTACTTGATAAGTAATTATTATTATATGCTTTAACTTGCTGTAACTCTGCTTTATAAATTTTATAAAGTAAAGTTATTTCCCTACTTTATAAATCACCATTACTGTGGAACCGGTGGGCAGGTAGAAAATTTTACTACTAACAGAGATACAAAAGTGGGCGGTAGGTATAAAAAGGTTGACTACCCCTGATTTAGGCAGTCAAGGGGTTTTCTAGGTATCTGCTCCTCTAGCCCAACAAAAGACTTTTTCTTTTTTATTTAATCAGTAGGTTTTATCCTGGCTGATATCTTTCAAAAATCTGTCCCATATTGGCTAAATCCAGTTTGGGTTATTCCAATAAAACTCCCTTTGAAACTCTAAATCTATTAATTAAAATAGCTATTTATTGTCTGCCAATCCTTTCTTTTCTTGTTTACAAAATAAAATAATACCATCTACCTCAAAGGTAGTTGCGACCATCAAGGGGGATGATAATTATAATACTAATAGTGTTGGCTATAGTAGTGGCTTGATTGAATGTTTCTTAGGCACCAGGAATTGTGCTAACCATTACCTTATTTATTTCTTCCAATAGCAATATGAGAGGTATCATCTATGTTTTATAGGGGAAGAGACACTCAGAGGGATTAACAAATTTTGTCATGGCTACCTGGTTAATTAGACTGTTTCTCCTTCTTGCATTAACCGCTCTGATAAGCTCTTCCCGTGGTCATATTTTATGATGCTTGCATCTTTTGTAGTGTATCTGGGAAAGAATAAATGCTCAATCAATGACCTCTTGGAATAAATGCATAGAAACATACACACACACATAGCAAGTATTGCTTTAAAACATAAGCACACTAGCTCATGGGTAATCCTATATGAAATTTGCTATGGTTTCTCTTCTATTATAATATTATCATGACTAGTATCATTATTGCATAATCGGCCCCACTGTACAGACAGGGAGACTAAGGCCAAAGCCTGAAAGCTAACCTACGGCAGAACTGCATACCAGTTCCCATCCAAAGCCACACATCCACCAGCCATTGGCCCTGCTACTCTTGTATTACTCTGATTCTTTAATCATCTGTGCAGCAACTTCCTTTTGTCATAACCCAAGTTGCCTAGCAAGTCTCAGTCTAGGGAGAGCTTTAAGCCTGGCCACGACGCTGGTCTTTTCTTTCAGGTGGAATTTGATGGGAAATGTCTGTGAACAGAGCTTCTCCCCCAAAGCCTCCTAGGCCTGGGACCTCAGCTGCACCTTATAAATCCTCTGGTCTCAAGGGCTTGCGGGGCCAAGCCCCACTCCGGTCCTCAAGAACAGAACGGAGGTGTCTGTGCATACCCACCCTCACATTCAGTAGCCACAGCTGCAGCTAGAGATCAATGATAAGTAGAAATCAACGGCGTTCGCCTGCTCTCCCTCCAAATCATGTGACTTCCTATTAACGGTATCTCTCGTCTTACCAAACCGATATTTCCTGTAAAGGGTTTAGACTAATTGTGGTTTTAACAAGGGTAACATTATGCATTTCTGTGAGAGGGAAACAACCATAGGTCAGACAGTCAGACGGTCAGTCTGGAAAACAGATCCATACTCCGAATCTTTAAGGCTGATATGAAACCCAGACAATTGTGTCTGTGATGTGGAAGTTACCCTGGGAGAACATAATGGGAGAGAAACGATCTCTGGACAGCAGCGACTGCTTTGCTAATAAAGATAGAGCACGGCATTTTTCCTGGGTGTTCACACAGGGCAAGAGGAACCTAGGAGGGTCAGAGACTCTGGACTGTAATAGATGAGGCCCCTTCCCTTCTTGGCTCCAGTAGCCTCAGACAGGTTTGTGGTGGCTATCACTCTCTCTGGGGGTCCCACGCTCCACCTCAGTAGTTCCAACACAGGTGAGGTGGTTGCTAATGGCAATCTTCTCTTGGCGAGTTTCCCTTTCGGCTTCGCTCTTTCTCAACAGCTTGGAAACCCTGCAATAATTTTGCTCTGGAGAAAGGCAGACGCTGCCTCGGAGAACATATTTGCTCTGATTGGCTTGTTACTCCGAAGAGTGGATATGCTGTGATTGAACTCAGAGCTCTTGAACTCAACCTGTACCTTGGAAAAACAAAATGAAGACAAGAGAGAGGTTTGAACTTCCTCCCTAACCCACATCTGGCTCCACAGCCCCCTTTTCCTGTAAAGACGTCAAATGCGATATGACAGGGTACCATTTATCACTTAGACATCCGCCGCAGCTTCCTCTCCTTTCCCCTGTCTCTTCCACTTACTTTAGGTCAAACTGAGACATTTTGTACAGGGAAGCTTTCAACTTGGGTGACACTTTCCTGATTCTGAATCTTGTTCCAAAATGCCACAAGCAAAGTCGCCAGCCTAGAATATCAACATGTCAGAGGATTTTCATATTTTTTTAGACACAACTCAATCATTTTTCTTCCAGCTCATCTAGCAGGAAATGACTGTCTAATCGTACCAGGGAAATTCGAAACAACCACCATACAACACTAAACTCTTCTTTCCTGTCCCCCTTTGACTGATTTAGCAAAGAACACATGTGCATTGATTTTAGGCAGGATCTGTCCAATCAGACTTTTTTCAAGGATGAAAATGTCCCATATCTGGGTTGTCCATTATGATAGCCATTAACGACATGGGTCTATTAGACAATTCAAATGTGGCCATTGACATTGAGAAACTGGATTTTAAACTGTGTTCATTTTAATTCAAGATTAAACTTAGATACACAAATAACATACAGTAGAGACTGGTAGAAATGATCAGACCCTGACTATGCTATTGATGGAGAAGTGGAAATATTTTTTTAAAATTGCCTTATCCATTCAATTGTTTTATTCCAGCCCCAAATGCTGAGCACATGTCTTCATTTGCATATGACCTCTTTTTTTTTTTTTTGGCCTGAACACAATAACTCAGAAAAAGCTAAAGTCAAAGAAAACAAGAAATTCATAAAATGGTGCATTTCTGTTGAGGTTAGGAGCAAGATGAAAAACAAGAAAAGAACTGGCGCAGTGCGTAGGTTAGATACAGGATATGACCGCATGAGAGAGATGGGAACACTTTGACAAATAGTATGATTAGAATGGGATTAGGCATTCTGAGCCCAGGGGTAAGTTTCAGCAATCATTCACTCATTCCTTCCTTCATTCATTTGTTTGTTTGTTTGTTCAATATTTACTAAATCTCTACTATACCATGTATAGTGTCCCAAATTGTTTCATGTATGAAAGAGGTAAAAATAATAGATAATGCCGAAATAGATAAAGTATATATTATATCTGATGAACCTGTAGACTACCAGAGAAATTAGAGCCATTGGTATATAGATTATTTTCTTTAGTTTTTTCAAGTAGAAAGAAATGTTTCAACTGGAAGGTGTACTTAAACTGCAATTAGAATTCTGGAGTGGAGCGGGGACAAAAAAAAACAAAACAAAAACCTATTGTACCATTTTAGATGATTATCTGAGATGGTTCAAATGCATACATCCAGATAAATGCTATCATGAGATAATGAAAAGACTCACAGGTGGAAATTCAAGAGCTCAAGAAAAAGGGGAGGAGGAAAGAAAATTAGTTTTTAAATGTCTTAGTTTCAAAATAAAGAAATAAAGAAAGGACAGATTTCAAAAACTGTATGATGGTACTACATATTGGCATAATTTAAGAAAAGATCATTACCCAGTTGATTTTGAAAAAGGAAAGTGAACATCTAGTATCTCAAGGAAATGCCATGGCCCAGGCTGGTTCTGCTTTCAGGAAGAAACATGACACTGGTCCTTAAGAACTACCTACAGAGAAGATGGAGAAATGTGAAAAGAACAAGAGAATAATCAGCCCCATAGGCATGAATTACCCCTAAGAGTAAAATGGCAACAAGATATGTTACTAAATCTTCTAGTTAGGCTCAGAAGGGCAAAGGATCTCCTGTTGTGTAATCCAGATGAGGATGATGCCCAGAGCAGGAAGAGGGTCAGAAAAGAATTCCACATAAGCAGTATTTGGAAACATTGGAGAAGTCCACCTTGGAGAAGTAAAGCTTCAGAAGTTTCATGAAATCTGTCCTCCACTGTACAGACATCCTTCATGTGGAAGGGATTTCATGTCAGGGAACAATGGTAAACAAAGATAAGATTAGACCCAAAACTGCTAAGGCAGTGGTTCTCAGAGCGTGGTCCTGGCTCCTGCAGAGTCGGCATCACTGGGAAACTTGTTAGAGAGGCAAATTCCCCCACCCACCCCAGGCCCCCTGAATCAGACACTCCGGTTTGTAACCAAACTTTCTGGGGGATGATCCTGGGGCTCACTAAGGCTGGAGCGTCACTCTGCGAGGTCACTATGCTCTTTGAATTCTCATTGGCCAAACCTTGGAGTCCTCCCCCCAGCTTGAGGCTCTGGCTAAGGTTCCTGGAGGGGGATGTGGGGAGGAAACATGGGAGGGGCCACGGTCTGTCCCCTTCTACAAGAGAATGTGCACTGTTTGTAATGCCTCAACTTTAATTTTTAAAGGGTTCTAGAAAACAGGTAGAACTAACAGTTAGAGGCTAAAGAGATGGTGTCTATTTAGGAAAGAAATTGTAAACTAACTGAAAGATTTTAGATTATGATATAGAGGAAGATCACCTTCCAGGGCTGTGAATCCTCCATTCCTGGAGGGAAAGAAACAACAGATACTTTGTGGTAGAATGTCCTGCATGTGAAAGTTTGGGTCAGATCAAACAATGATTTGATCTAGGTTTGTTTTGTTTCTTTTCCTGTCTTAAAGTGATGACTTATCTATCTCTCAGCTCTCAAATATCCACATAGTTGACCCCTCATATTTGTCCACATGTCACCCCCTCCCAGGAAGCAAAGATGAGCCCCAGGCTTCAGGGAATCTAAACCCCCAAGAGGAGAATTTGGGAACTGTAGAATTTATCCCCGACATTCAAGACCTAACTTTTAAGTTGCTTGTAGGAATAGACCTTCTTCATGGGACCAAGACACTATTCTAATTTCCTTGTTTGTTTCTTGCTCAGCACCTGAAGATGGCCCTGAAAGCCATACTGGGCACCGGGCCAGACTGCTGGATCTCCTTGTTTTAGATCAGATTCATCAGAGGGGCAATGTGAGGCCACTGGCTGAGGAACTAGCCCCAACCCAGCCCCTAGCTGTGTGATGTGGGCAGTCAGTGCTTACTGCTTTGGCTTCCTCACTTGTAAAATGAGGAGAATTAAACCACTCAGTGCAGGTAGTGAGCAGCTATGATAACCATGAAAGGGGTAATGATGATGAAATGTATCTAACTCTATCCTCTCTTCTTTCCTCATCTTCCCAGGAGGAGTTGACATTTCATCTTTTTTTGCTCTGAGTCAAATCACAGAATTGAAGAAAGCAAAGCCAAGTTGCACAGAAAACGGGCTGGAGGGGACACAGAAGGGCATTATAGATTGGAAGGCTGGAAAGGGGATGAAGAGGTGGGCAGAGTTTTCAGGGGGACAGAGGAGGAGGAGGAGGAGGAGGAGGAGGAAGGAAGGGCAGCTGGCATGATGAGAGGACTCTGGAAAGGTAAGGTGGTTAGAGTGGACTTGCAGAGAGTTCACTGTGTGGTATGTAAAATAATTCTCCTCCAGATCCTCTTCATGTGGTGTCCCTGAAGGCTTACATTACTGCTCAAAGATCCTGAGGTCAGAGGGATGTTCTTTTCCATTGGACACTGCCCTCCTAACAAGGGCCCAGCTGAATGTGATGATCATTTTATTTGCTGATGAGATCAATTCAACTTATGTAGATCTATCTGGGTTGTAATCATCCAAGGTCAACACATTTCCATGGTCCATCCTCCCGACTTCAAATACATAAACATCACCCACTTACAAGACTATTTGAGCATATTTCCAATTGGGGGTTGACTAGCTGTTCATCAATGACAGTAGCCCTTGTAAGCAGAATTCCAAGGCAAGTTGCATCTTATACAATGGGGCAGAAGAAATATCTGAAGAAAACACTGGAGTCATAGTCAAACAGGATGTTCTGGTTGTGGATTGCTGGGAACATAGAGACATGGTCAGCAGATATCTATAGAGACCAGGAATAGCCATAAACCAGAAACAATTTTACACAAACCTACCTAGCAGAATTGCTGGGCACAGGTGGGGTTTTTTCTTCTTCTTTTTCCAAAAGCCTTTACTCTAATAAACATACTGAGATGGAATAACGATCATGTCACCAGTGCATAAGAAGGATAATAAGATATTAATATACAGCCCAAATACATTCAACTCCCTTTGAGGGAAATGACTAACGTGCCAGTATGTATGATTCAATTTAACTTATGAAGGCAACAGAATTGCTCAATGGATTACACTGAGAATAGTGATTAAAAGACTGTCAATTCTAATATGAATTTTGTCTCTGCCCAAGTGAAGGTTTAAAATTCATTTTATTTTTATGCATAAAATTCTGTTACTTAGGTTTTTTTTTTTCAATTTTAAACTCTATACGTTCTCTCTGCAAGTCAAAAAAAAAAAAAAAAAAAAAAAGAGAGAGAGAGAGAGAGGAAAGGGTTGAAATAAAAAATTCCAAAACTTGCCTTTAATATATGTAAGCATATAGCTATTTATGTCTTTGAAAATAAGATTATCCTTTACATGTTATATTTATAACTTGGTTTTAACATTGATTAGTTTATTAACAGATATTTCTTGAGAACCTACTAGGTGCGTGATGCCTTATTATGCTCTAAGGGACGGAAACCACGTGCTTGCCTCAGAGCTTAGAGTTCAGGGGGAGAGGAAAGAAAAGGATCAAGTATACAAATATATAAACTGATGCTGATGTATAATTTACATTGTGTAAAATATATAATCACCAGTTGTGATGTATGATGATAGAAAGGAGCAGGAACAGAATAACAAGGAAGTCCTATTCAGTAAGAGAGCCTGCATGGGTAAAGCTCAAATGACAAGCCAGCAAACAGCAAAGAACCAAAAGAAGGTGGTGAGTCAATCAGAGAGATGACCGTCAATTATGATAAACAGAGCCCCCATTTGTCTGGCAGTATCATAGGCCTCATTGTACAGAAGAGGAGACTGAGGCTCAGGGAGCCGGAAGAACTTTCTCAAACCCTACATTCATTTCCGCAAGAGCTAACCGCCCAGCTTTGTAGGTGGACAGGAGTAGAATCATTGAACTGCTCGACAATTTTTCTCTGTCTCAGGCCTTCAAATGCAGGTTTTCCCAGAATTAATATCTGCTCTGACAAGTCACACCTGTTGTTTTGGGTTCTTTTCTTTTTACCTTCCATTAAGGCAAACAAATTCTCCTCTGACCATTCCAGAAGCCAGAACTCTCTCTTCTCTGTGGCCCCCTGAAGGATGTCACGCTCTGTGGATGGACACTGCATGCTACGAAGTATTTGCATTTGATTGGCCTCTCCACATCTCTGCTCTTTTAACCCTCTCCATAAGCACATCTAAGAGATAGTTATTTCAATGCACAGTGAGCCAAGAGAGGCTCTCTTTTTGGTATCTATTTATATCCTTATTAGCTAGATAGACATCCATCCTGAAGGGTCCAACATCCACTACTAAAGGAGTAAAACGAAAACCACCAGGTCAGAGCATGAGTCCCATTGGGAAGTTATTAGTGTCATCTTGGTATTGCTCTAAGTCTGGTCCATCATTATCCATGAACGGTCAATGCGTGCTGGATAAGGCAATGGTTACCAGCGCATACACCCTGAGGCTGAGTGCATGTGTGTGGGGGCAACCTTTGCTACAAGTAATGCAATAATGGGTACTTATCGATCACCTGCATATACCTCGACCTTTGAGGAGTACAGTTTAAATACAATAAAAAGGACAAAATGAAGTTCTCATGTCTAGATCAAGGGTATTTGGAACTCATACTGTACCACTTACAATACTTGCTACTTATAAGCAACTCTAATAACTTAGACGACACCACATATTTAAGAATAGTGAAGTATTAGAGAAGAATGTGGGGATCTCAGTGAAGAGATTTAAGTAATTTCTTATTAATCAAATTCCTTGAGGGCGGAAGATTTTTTTTTCAGTCACTATCAGCAGAATGCAGAGTAGATTGGAAACAAATAATAACTAGTCATAATTTCTTTACAAACGAGTGAGAACACAGTGAGCTGGTAACGGCATTGAGATGCTCATCTCAAACTTTCTACAATGTTTTATTAAGAAATCCATTTTAGACTCAGTGCTAAATTACAAAGTCGCCTTTCTGTTTTCACTTCTCCTTCTTTCTCAATACTTAAGTGGTATAGAAGACCTATGAGGAACTGAAATAAATAAATGCATAATTACATTCATTTATAATGCATTAAACTCAGCTTCATATATCTGTCCGAGTTATGTGTTCTGGTCTGGCCTCTAGATAAATAGCATGCATTTTATAACCTTTGCAGAAAGTTCATATTTCTTGGCTGGTTTGAGTTTTACATTATTGTACAAGTATGTCATGTAGACGTTTAGAAAGCCAGCTGTCTGGCCTTAGATGAATTCCTCACTATAGTACCTCTTTCTCAAGTGGAAGAGTCTCAGAGTGACACACCTGCCACCATATACAAGACACATAATATTTCTCTTCAATAAGTAGAGGCCATTTTGTCTTTATTTTTTTCTTGAATGTGTATTAAGTCTATTTTTTAAAACCAAATAAACAACTATGGGCAATCTGCTTATCACAGCCAAGCTCTCCCTTCATCTATAAGCCTTTGCTTGTTTGTTTTTTCTTATCTCTTTTAGAGAAATAGCCAATAAAGTGGTATAAAAAAATAAGTGATTTTAGAAAGGAATGAAATGTGCTGCTCTCTACAAAGACACAAAAACAAACTGGACAAGTTAGAGTGTTTTGAAGAAAGGGAAGGGAGGAATCCAAAGTCTATGTGGAGCACTGCGTAGCGTCTTTTACCAACCAGTGAGACCAGCAGCAGGACCTGCCCATTTTACAGGTGAGAAAACTGAGGCCCAGAGATGTTAACTGACTAGCTTAGGGGCACCCAACTAATTGGTCACAGAGCCAAAGCTCCGCTAGCTTGACTTGCAGTTCATGCTTCCTCCAAGCTTCCACGTTCCAGAATGATTGTACTACCCTGCCTTGGTCCTACAAGGAGACCCTTTCATCTGAGGCTCAAGGTCATGGAATACAGATCTATTTCAGAAGCACTAATTCACCTTAGGAAATTGATCACACATAAGACTGCAAAACCGGCATGATTATGGTCAGACAAGGGGGGGGTAAACATTTGAATGTATACAACTAACAGCTTGACAACCTCCCAGTTTCAAAATGGCCAACGGGGCAGATTCTATTCAACTGCAGCTTTACCACTGTGGGAGCCTGTCCCCCTGGCTATATATGGATTGCTCATCTAAACAGAATTTTTTTTTTTTTTTTTACTTTTACATTGGGGGAAACCTGATGACCCTTCACAGGCTAGTTTGTCACCATATCCTTAGATCACTTGTCTTATTTATTTCGGCAGAAAAATCCCGTGGTGTGTGTGCGTGTGAGTGCTTAGACATGGGCTGGCAGCGGCGTGTGTGAGCTCAGTCGCAGTAGCAGGGGTGGGAGTGCTGGAGCTGGAGCAGCGTGTGGCCTCGGCCAATCTGAGCGGTTCGCCTTGACAGCAGGCTCACTTAGGTAATACTGCTTTCCCCCCAGTCCCCCTGACCTCCTGTATTACTGTCTGTGGATTATTTTTTTTTGACTGAGGGAGATACTTAGGCATGGGCTGGAGGAGATAAGTGATATAGTCAAATCACTGCTGCCAAAGCTCGAAATTCCTGACCACTTTAATAGCTCTGGCTGACCTCTAAATGAAACGCCACCTTTGGTTATTAACATGTCTCTCTCTACTTTTATGATTTTTTGGAACATAATTTGTCACAGTTTTTATCTGCACAGAGCAAGCTTTAAGCTTTTAAAAATGTGAGTTATCTTTTTACAACTGCTAACAATTACACATCACGGCACAGGCTGCTCTGAAAAACCAATTATGAAAAGCCGGCATGGACTTCTCATTCAGCCCCGGAGTGTGCCCGTACCACTCGGGATTATAGTTTCCTGAACTCTTGCCATACGGAGCTGCCGGTACTTGGGGACTGGGAACTAGAAACTAAACTTGGAAATGGCTTGCGAGATCCAGGAGATAAGATAGGGGCAGGGAAATTAATTGTACTTGTTCTGTATGATCGTCTGATAACTGGACCACAGGGCTGTTCCAAGTCTGCACATGCTTCTGCGGGAGGAGGGTTTGTCCACACCTGGGCATTTCGTGTTGACTTTCAAAGCCACCTGCTTGCCCTGCGATGCTTGGGGTGAGGTGGGGGGGTAGTAGGCTACTGTGTAAGCCTCAGACATGTACTTGGAGATTGCAGGACAGGAGTGCATTGTCGAGGCCGCTCTGGCTTACAGCGCACCACCATGCTCAATGGTTTATCCTTGCTCCTTTTTCTCACCTGAGGACTAATGGAGGGGAAGCATCATGTCCCATCACTGTAGCCTCAGTAGTACTGTGTGTGGTCCAGCACGCAGACTCCAGAGACAGACAACATCGCTCTAAGCCCTGGCCCCAAAGCCTAGTGCTCTGAGACCCGAAGCAAACTGTTCAACCTCTTTATACCTCAGTTTCCTCATCTGTAAGATGGGGCTAAGAACCCCAGGCCTCGCAGGGATGGGTGTGGAATTAAATAAGCAACGTAAAGCACGTAGAAGAATTCCAGCAAGTTATTTTATTATGTTTGTTATTTTATTTATGTTTTTATTCCTAGATACGAACACAGAGCTGAGGAGTAAGGTCCAAAGCAGAGCTAGGGCTACACGGACTGCACAAGGGGTGCCATCTTGTCATTCTCATTAAGGGGAAAAGATTTTCTTTCATGGTAGGAAGATAATAATGGAGAGGTGGCAGAAAATGGTGTGAAAGCTGGGGGCGGCCTTTCCAAGAGACTGAAAAGAACATCTGTGGTGAGCCCACAAGGAGAAGCAGAGCAGGGCTCAAAACAGGGCGCCCTGGACTTGAGCGCCCTCACTCTCCCAGAACTGATCCCACACAGAAATCTAGACAACCCCCTGCATCCAGGGATGCTTGGTAAAGGTGAACAGAAGGATGAAATGGAAAAGCTGTAACTTTCAGGCTTTCCATTATTAGTGCCAAAGTATAACATCTGCTTTTCTGGGGTTGGGGTGGGGGGCGCTGATGGAATGATGATGTGACCATCACAGGAATGAGGCAAGACCTTGATGAAAGAGAGGAGGAATAAAGACAGAGAGAGGGAGAGAGAACAGAGTAAGCAGAGAGGGTTGATTAGCACAGGCTCATCACCTAAGATATGCTTGTGACTTCATGTGTTATCTCAGTTGGGCCATAGTTAGACAAGACAGTGCCTAAGACTTTTCCTGGCAAAAGTTATACCAAGTAGGATTTAAATTTGTTTGGAAAAAAGTGGGACTCGAAGAAAGTCTGAAACTCACCAAGCCCCGGTGCTAGACAGCTGACGCAGCAGGGACCTTAGCCCAAGGCCACCTGACTATGGGTAAGGCTCACCCTTCTTCAGCACCCGGGACTCTGAGATGCCTACACAGCCTGCTGGGTGCCAAGCTAAGTGACACCCCAAGGAAAACTGCAGCGATGTGGCCGGTGCTCCTGGTTGGGGGCTCTTGGCTTCTCCTGTGGCTGAGTATGTGGAGATACCCCAATAACAGAGAATTGTTCTGGGCCTTGGCAGCTTCTGCCTCCTTCTTAAAAGAACAATTAAAAGACTCTTCCAGGAAGTGATTTTTCCCTCCCTTTGAGGACCACTGTCTGCCTCAGCCCCGGGGGTAAAACATTCCCTTTGCTCCCGTCTCCCTGGCAGGAAATCTATTCAGAAAGGATGTTGATTATCCTCTTCAGCACTTATTTCCTTTACATTATTTTGATTCCGTTATTTTTCATTATACTCCCAATATGCTTTGGCAGCCAGGGCTTGCAGATGGGAACAAACAAAGGCTTCTACAGTCCTTGGGCTGTACCTTCAGACTTGACTCCAAAGTGATTTTTTGGGGGGGCTAGCCATTCCCTTGCTGGGCTGGGCCAGTGGGCCAGCACTAATTTGCATGGTTGGCCAATACCCAGGGCTGGCCGGGTTTCCGGTAGTAGGATTCACAGGCAGGGTTGCAGAGGCTGGGCCATTGAGCCCTCTCTGCTTTACTAGAGGGAATTAGGGCCATGCCCCCAGACTCTGTCAGGAGATGATAGTGCAGGGAGACCACGAACTTCATCATCTAAATATTTTGTTCCCTGAAGACCTTTTGCCCTACTAGTTCTCTGTGCCAGTCTGATTTCAGGGGACTGCCTGCTCCCAGCCCTTTCTTAAGGGAATAGACCCAGTGCCAACCCTGGGGCCCAAACACTCGTGTTCATGCCAGCTTCTTCCTCTCACCCCAGGGGACTAGAGCAAGGGAAAGCCTAGATTGAAGGGCAAGTTCATCCAGAGGCAACCTGGTGACCTGGAACAGCAAGGCCTGACCAATCAGATCTTCTCTCATCTGGCCATTTGAACTAGGATATTAAAAGCCTAAACCAGCAATTTCAGGATTTAAAGTAGAAAAAGGGCTATTGATAGAGGGGCTCCTCGGATGCTGGGCTAGGGGAACATCTGAGAACACAGAACAATCAGTGAACAGAAGAAGGTGACGAATAATCATAAAGACAGGAGCAGCTGCAGTAACGAGGACATGTTTGAGTGTTGCAGGAGCGAGGCACAGTCTCTCATTTGACCTTTACAGAAATACTCCAAAGTAGGTTTCTGATCCTCCCTGTTTCACAAATAAGGAAACAAACTTGCCAAGTGTGCCTTATTCTAAAGCCCACACCCTCTACCATCACGCCCTCTACAGTGCCATCCGTGATGTTCTCAGTAAAGGGAGGAAAATAAAAGCAAGACCCCAAAGGGAAGACAGCTGGGGATGGCCCACTTGCAGCTGCCACAGACCCGTCCCATCTAGACTCACCTGGGAGACAACACAGCCTCCTTCCATTCTTGCCGTAACTTGACTGGCTCTCTATTCCCTGCAGCGAGGAGTCAGATGGAAGATCTTCCTCCCAGACTCCGTTAAAAAATCTTTTCTTATGGGAAGCTCTCCCTGACTTCCTCCTTAGCCCACAGGCCAAATCGCCCCCTGCCCCCACACTCCCTACAGCTATCTCATGCATCTTTTACGCCTCTGTCTCATTGCATGTTATTTGTCTATAGCTCTGTTTCCCCAAACAGACAGGACCCATATTATTGAATTCCAGCACATTGTGTAGAGCCAAATATATAGTAGGTGCTTATTAAATGCTTATTGAATTTATTCATTCATCTGACTAATATATATTGTGCTAGGAAACATTCTAAGCCAGTCGTATGCATACTGTGGCCTGTAGGCCAAATGCGGCCCTCTGCCTGTTTCTAATAAATAAAGTTTTATTGAAACACAGCTATGTTCATACATTTCAATGCTCTCTATGGCTACTTTTGTGCTTTAAGGGCAGAGCTCAGCAGTTAAAGAGACCACATGACCCACAAAGCTGAAAATATTTCTCTCAGGTGTTTACAAGTAAAAACGTGCTGAATCCTGTTTTATGCCAATGGTTCCCAAACTTGTCTACACATTTGAATCATTTGGAAAACTTCAAGCCATACTCTTGCCTGCATCTTACCACTAGAGACTGAGATTCAATTATCCTGGCCTGAGCTTTGGGATATATAAAAGAAGCCCAACTTTGAGAACCATAATGCTAGTCACCATTATAGACACTTAGCAATTAGAGTAAAAATAGCAATTATAGAAAATTAGTAATTAGTCAAAGGCATGGGCATGTGGACCCCCACTCTCACCCCCCAGTCTGAGGCTGAGGGCTCAGCCTGAAGTGCACAAGTCACTTTCCAGTGTCACAAGGGCTTTGAGACTCAGGCTAGAAGCCAGAGGCTCAGTTTTCAAGCCGAGGGTTCCTTCTTTACCCCACACTGACCTCTTGTCTCTGACCCTATTTCACCCAGAGAAAATGACAGGAGTGGGATCAAGACTGGACCAAAGAAACATAAACCCCAAGATGGGAGAACCCTCAATCATCATTTCGGAGGTGCCCAGTGCCAATGGCATTTAAATCCCAGAAATTTGGTTGACCACATAACATATAAAAACAAGGTTTCAGTCCGAGCATGATGTGTAAGAAATTTAGGGGAATCGTCTTCAAATACCTTGTGGAAAATCTGACTACATAGAAATGTACATATTTTCTATTCTCTTGTTAGAATGCTAGCTCCCTGGGAATGGGGGCTTTGTTTACCCAGCATGTAGGATAATTCCCAGTGCACAGAAAGGACTCAGAGAATTTGAGTGGATGGATGGATGATAAAAGGGAACTCAAGGCAGAGTCCTGAGGGGCCATGCTGTAATTCATTCAGTACAGGTATTGATCGACTTACAACCTATGCAACTTACAACCATTCGACTTTACGACCACAATCGCTAGCCACGACTGCTCCATGTCTGGAGCAGTTTTTGTATGCACCTGTATTTTGTAATTTTGTATGTTTTGCAAATATTAAACCAGTTGTACTAGTAATGCAGTGTTTTACTTAAACCCAGTGGTTCTTAACCGGGGTTCTATCGAACCCTAGGGGTTTGATGAGTCGGTCTCAGGGGTTCGGAGAAGCCTCTGCTGCAGAGGCCAGAATAAAGTAATACCGTAATTTGTTGTGAGTTCATGCACTTTGTTGGTTTTGTTCTTTGAGCAAGGTGATGTTCATGCACGGCTCATTTTGTACACCAGTAAAAAAATATATATATCTATGTCTTGAATTTGGAAAAAAAAATCATATTTTATTTATCACTAAAGAAGGGTTCAGTGAATGCGCATATAAAACTGGTGGGTTCGGTACCTCAAAAAAGGTGAAGAACCACTGCTTAAACATGACGCATGTAAAAATAAGAAACAAAATGATGTAGAGATGATACAAATGGCATAAAATGAACAAAGAAAATTATGATATATAACAATCATGAAAGAAAATTATGATAAAATATGACTTAAAGATTTTTATAACATCATTTCACAGTACTGTACATATAGCCTACTCAACTTAATGACCAAATCGTGTTACAACCAGTCTGTCGGAACCAATTGTGGTCATAAGTCGAGCACTAGCTATACTTGCCCCAGCTCCTAGACTGTGTCTTGGAGAGATAGCCATGAACCAGAGAAACCATGACAACCGACAGACCACACACATGACACACATGAGGAAAAGATCATTTCACATGGTGATGACTGTTATGAAAAAAATACAGTTGCACAGTGTGATAAAACAGAATAGTCTGAGAAGGAGTTTACAAACTGTTGACATTGGAGTGGAGACCTGAAGTAGAAGGAGTCACCTATAAGTGGGGCTGGAGGGGACACAGAAGGGCAAGAGCCTGAAGGTGTGAACACAGCACAGGGTGGAGGCCAACGTGAGCTTATGGGAGCCTGTGGGCCAGGCCAGAGAGTTAGATTTTCTCTGGAGGGCCATGGGTTATCAACAGGTGGGGTGATAATCCAACATGCACTTTAGAGTATCACACAGCTAAGCAGCATTGCTTTGGCAAGCTGAAAAGTAAGTGTACTGGGTTGACTCGTGTCCTCTCAAAGTTCACATCCACTGGACCCTCTTAAAGTGATCTTATTTGGAAATAGGATCTTTGACGTGGTGATTAGTTGGGTGAGATCATACTGGATTAGGGTGGGCCCTAATTCAAAGAGGAACGTTAGTAGAAGAAGGTCAAATGAAGATAAATAGAGGACAGAGAGAACACCATTCAGCCATGGAGGCAGACACTGGAGTGATGACTTGACTCAAAGATGGCGGATGTCACCACCCCAAGCTCAAAGGCAGGCATGGGACAGAATTTCCTTCAGATACTCCAGAATACATCCAACCACACCAAAACATTGACTTTGGACATCTGCTCTCCAGAACCATAAGAGAATAGATTTGTATGTGGTGATTTGTTAGTGCAGCAAGAGGAAACCGGCATAGCTGTGGGAGTGGGGTGTGTGGTCTGGGGATGAGGGGAGAGGAGTGAATGAGAAAGACAAACAGGGCGACACGGGAGAGGGGCTGAAACAGAGAGGAGGATGCGAGAAGGAAAGCAGACCTGGCTCCTGGCTGTTTGCAGACTCAGTAATTCCCACAGCCTTAACCTACCCAGAAGAGGCTTTTCTTCAATGTCTTGAAGTCTTGGAGGTACCAGCCATGTCCCTACTTAGTTATTAATTTAAAGAGGAAATGCCCAATCTTCTATGCATACAGGATCCTAGGCATTGCCCTGAGAGCCTGGGCTATTCCAGAGAAGAGAGTTTGTTTTGAAGGTCAGGACCCCCTAAAACACAGGTCAGGAATAGGGGTACCAGGAGGCCACACTTCTGGAGGCTTGGAAACTGAAGCCCTCATGGTACCCTGGACCCACCTGGGTCCACTAGGACCATGCCATGTGAATTGCTACACTGTTAAAATATATATATATGTTTAAGCGAATTCAATTAGGGGTTTAAAACTCCAGAGAAAAAGAGATGCTCATAGCAAAAGAAATTTTACTTTCGCAGTTATGCAAAGAACTAGTAACCACAAAATGGGAAAAGGCTTCATTCAATTTTTATACATCCCAAAGGCACAATGCATTCTCCTGGAAGAAGCCTCTTTTGACCCACTAACAATATCTTACTAGGAAGGCATTTTAGTGTACTGGTTAAAAATAAGGGTTCTAGAATGTTCTGGTTCAGATCCCAAGTCAGTGGGTGTCACATGACCTCTCTAAAACTCAGATCTCTCATCTTTAAAATGAGTCAATAATAGTAATTCCTTTCTAGGAGTCTTAGGGGATTTTGGTGAGAGAAGACTTAGAAGGCCAAGTGGTTCCCCAACTTGGCTGCACTCTGGGGTCACGTGGGGATCTTTCAAAAGAGCTCATACCTGCCTACCACTCCCAGATATTCTGATTTTATAGGCCTAGAGTGCCACACAAGCATCGGGTTTTTAAAGCTCCCTGGTGATTCTAATGTGTAGACAAGTTTGGGGACCACTGGTCTAAAGCACTCTCATACACTGTAAGGCCCATGATCATCAATCAGCCTGGCAGGTCAAGAATGACAGCCCTACCTTCATTCCCTGGTGATGACAAGTTTGGGTGCTCTGGGGCAGCTAGCCCTGTGCAAATCCCTACCACGTTGTGGCCATGTGGCTACACAAGCTAAGTCAGTTCACTTGTCTGGAAGAGGGGACTAGAATGCTTATCTCATACAGCTAAATTGCCAGGCTTAAGTGAGCAAATGAGTGAAAGAGATTTCCTAAGTGTCTGACACTTAGTATTATATGAAGGGCATGATTCAAATTAACAGTTGCTTTGGTTAGAATTGTTTTTGCTATTGGTCTCTTCTACCAACACCAAGCCTGTACCAGGGTTTTCTTGCCTTTGGAAAGGGAAACCAAGGACCCCATCAATGCGTGAAGAGTAAGAGGCAAATTAATGTTGCTTTGTTCTTTAAACAGTGTGGTGTACATGCCTTATTCTGGTTATCTGCCTGTCGAAATCAATGGTGTAAATAATGAAGCCATGTGATATTTGAATATTTCTACTGTTCATATTTTTCATTCTAATTAAAGCCAGAATGTTTCTTTTTAGAACTGAGTGTGAATAATAAAAACCCAGCTGCCTAAATAGGATATTGTGGGTTTTGTTTTAAAAAGAAAGCAAAGGAAAGGACTGTGTTCTTTGAGCAGACTGGGTATAAACTACTGGCTTGCATTTTAGGGATTGTGGATCTATGCGTAGAATTCCTGAGCCACATGGCCTGCTGTTTCCCTTCCTGTCCAGGCCCCAGGGTTATCAAAGCTCTCCGGGGTATGCTTATGGTCATCGATAAGCGATTTTCCATTCCTTATACCCAGGAATGGATCCCACTTCCCAGTCAGAGGGCTCTGCCAGGTGAAGAAAGGGCTTCCTTTAGGAAGAGTTTAGCATAACCTGTGGTGCCCACAGTGTACACACACCTGGCAGGTTGTATTAGGTAAACACTACAATTCACCTAATAGAGGTGAAAAACAGGTCTGTCTCTGGAGAGGAAGATGTATGAGTTTTCTGTGGCTGCTATAATAAATGACTACAAACTTATTTATTTATAAAACAATACAAATTTATTCTCAATTCTAGAGGTCAGATGTTTGACAGGGGTCTTCCTGGGCTAAAATCAAGGTATTGATGGGACTGTGTTCCTTGTAAAGGCCCCAGGGAAGGATCTATTCTCTCACCTTTTCTAGTTTCTAGAGGCTACCCTCCTGCCTTGGCTTGGGGCCCCTTCCTCCATCTTCAAAGCATATCATCACTCTAACCCCTGGCTCTCATCACATCTCCTTCACTGACTCTGACTTTCCTGTATCCTTCTTCTAAGGACCCTGTGATTACATTGGACCCACCCAGACACCTTAATTTTCCTTTACTATATTCATAACATACTATATCTCCTTTCATATTCACGTAATGCCTAGGGATTAGCATTCAGACATTTTTTGGGAGAGAAAGGGCATTATTTTGCCTAAAGTAGAAGAGAGATACTGTGTCCTTCCAGGGCATTGCACCCCCACATTGACAGAGCACACGTTGTGCCTGCTGAGTCATCTGTATCCTGGACTGGACTCTGGGCCCCCAGAGGGTGGGGAAAGAAACTCTCTGTCAGTCCATTCTTTGGTGCTCAGCCTGGAGCAGGTACACAAGAGATGATCAGTGACTTGACCAAAGTTTTAGGACATCAAGTGGCTTTGCAACTGACAAACTTTTACAACATCATGCGCTTTGTAAACGACTGGCCTGCCCTTGAATTCTGATGCTATTCTTGGATAAGTGTATGATCTAATCCCACTTACTAATCTTCCCGGGACCTCAGATTCCCATATACATGAAATAGGGGATAAAGATAACCTCATGGGCCATGGTGAGGATGAAGTAAAATAGTCCATGGAAGAGTGACCAAGACAAGATCAAGCATACAGCAAGTGCTCGATCCTGGCTAAATCATCATCACATGTCATAGGAAGAGACAGAACACTCACCCTCTCCTAATTAAACATAGTTCAGCAAGGGTTCCTGGAAAGGTATTCCTCAAAGTGGGGTTCCCAAGCAGAACTCAGGTCTCCATACTTTAGGTGAACATACAGAGAACCCTAACAGTGTGGATAAACTCAGCTCAGCTGGGTGGGGGCTGGGGGAGGACAAAAACAAAAACCACCTGGAACTAACTTCTTGGGGTCATTTTCCATTTTCCAAACAATTTAAGAAACTCAGGGGCTAGTTCCTGGACACGGCTCTTAGGGTTCCCTCTGAGACGTAGGAGATGGTAGGAAGAGCCAGTGTGAAGGTTTCCAGAGCCCTCAGGCTAGGAAAAGCACCAAGAGCAGATAAACTGTGGAGTGACACACCTGGACATCAGGTAGAAGGAACTGCCACAGCAGAGCCAACATTCATACCACTGTGCCAGCGGTGGTGCCTGTGTTCTGATGTCATTTTAATAGCCCCCACTTTCATCTCCAAAGGGTCCTAGTTTGGACCCTAAGTTTCATGCTAGAGCTCGCCTGAGTCAGTACCTGCCCAAATGCAAGGCAAGGACATGATAATCCTAATTATCATCTCAATGACACATAACCATGAATAACCATCACAGTCCCAAGATCTCCCTAGAGGGACAGTTGACAATGTCTAGACGTTTTTGGTTGTCTGAAGTTGGCGTGGGGGACTGTTACTGGATCAGTGGGTTGAGGCCAGGGATGCTGCTAAGAATCCTACAATACAAGGTCAGTCCCAACAACAAAGAATGATCTGTCCCAAAATGTCAGTAGTGATAGCTTTGAAAGACCTGAGCTAGGAAGTATCCTCTTGTGTTTGGAAGGGAGTGGGGGAAGGGGCTCCTGAGACCAACTGTTTAGGTTCAAATTCTGACTACAACTCTTGCCAGCTGGGTACCTTTGGGCAATTTTTAAACCTCTTTCAGCATAATTTCTTCTTCATCCGGTGGAGGAAGGGAGTCCTGAGCCCACTGGGTCATTGGGAGGATTTAGTGAAATGACCACGTGGGCTCACAGCACCGCTGGGCTCATAGGTAAGCACGAGGCACAAGAACTTGAGCTTGCTCTCTCTCGGCAGGGCTCTTTGCCATTGCACTATTTCGTTTGTTCCTCAGTTTCTTGAACTTTAAACCGGATAGACTAACACCTCCCAGGTTTCCTCTCGGGATGAAAGAGGTGATAAAGTATCTGTTGATTTGGACCCGACGATCACGGACCACTCTGCAAAGTGAACAGGTCAAACGCTATCACCCCTGCAATGTGATCTGACGGGAACCGGACAGCCGGAAAGTAGGAGCTTGGAGTCCTGGCGCCCACGCCGCATCTTGTCCTTGGCTATCTTGTTTGTGAGAGCCCAACCGTCGACTTTCAACCCTTTTTTATTGGGAATGGATGTTGAGAAATGTGCTGGGGTATACCCCGGGGAAGGAGGAGCTGCCACGTCCAAGCCCAACTGCGTCCAAAGTCTGGGCGGCGGCCCCGCCCGCTGCAGGAAGAGGCCCGATAAACACTTCCAGCCTCCTGCCACAAGGACTCTGAGCCCGCGATAAGGAGGCTTGGCCCTGCCTTCAAGGAAAGCTGCAGGTTTCACCAGGAAGTTGGGAGGTCGGCTCCAAAAAGGCCTTGGACCTCACCTTTTATAATCTCCCAGGGGCCTGCCTGGCGTGGGACACAGTGTGGCACTGGGTCCTTGGCTCCTGGACCATTGTCCCATCTTCCCCAGTGGGTTCATTAAAGCAAAGTGCATTTCTTTATTTCCTTTTCTGCTCCCCCAGCTGCCTATGGTGTTTAACTTGGTTTCAACTAAATCGTGGTTCGCTGTTTTATTGAGCACTTACTACATGCCAGGCACTGCTTGCTGTTCTCTCCTTGAACTCTATCCAAAACCCCATGAAGACTGTTCTGCACACCTCATCATTCAATCCCAGCTGGAACAGAAATTGCAGCTCAGAGGTGTTAAGAAAATTGCCCAGAGTCACACAGCTGCTAAGTGGTAGAACAGGCATTTAAATCCAGGTTCTACTAACAAAGCACTTCATTTAACGTAACCTGGAGTCGGGAGAGCTCCTTACTTTGAATTGTGAGTTTTTCTGCAAAATAAGCCAGACATTAAATTAGCTAGGGAAATGCACAGATGAGGTTTTTTGGGGGGGTGGGGGGTGGCACTGAGATACTACTCTGGCATCCTGGCATGTACCCTCACAGAAATAATAATAATAATTAGCCCAGAAACCTGTATATGCAGAATGTGAAACAGAAGCAGCCAGAACAGACGAGACAGTCGACGACAAAAGATGCTGGGGCAATAGCTGAGGTGCTGAAGTGAGTGCCCATGACAGGAGCAGGCTTATTCAGGGCCATGGGCAATGATTCTCACACAACTGTTCTCTGCCACTCCTGAGTGACTTCCCAGGGCCAGGTGCTGTTCGAGGCATGTGCTGCAACCCCTGTCCGGGAGTGAGTTCATGTAATCCCCACAAAAGCCTCACACATTGGGTGTTACTGTCATCCCCACTATACAGATGAGGAAACTGAGGCCAAGAGAGGTTAAATGACATGTGCAAGATCTCACAGCTACTACATGGCTAGGAGTATGAGCCATGGAGTCAGAGAAACCTGGGTTTAAATTCAGATTTTGACACTGACTAGCTGTCTGAGACTTTGAGCAAAATTGATTCATTTTTCTGAGCTTCAGTTTACTTGTCTGTAAATGGGGGCGTGAGTGTCCTTTCTTTGAAGGACCTACTGGGAAAAAGTGAGAATTAGAGGGATGATAAGTATTAGCTTGATACAGTGTCTAGGGGACAGAAACAACTGGTTAAAAGAAAAAAAGTTGTTAGCTAGGATTTAAACTCAGGTGTGTGTGTATGTGGGAGAGAGAGACAGATAGACAGAGAGAGAGAGAGAGAGAGAGAAGCCAGCTGGGGAAGGGGAAGAAAGGGACAGACACCCTTCCTTGCATTCTGCCTCAGATGGGTCAGGCTAATTTTTAACCCTTCCAGAGAAGTACAGGTCTTTGCAGGTGGGCCTCTCACACACTACAAGCAGTCTCACTGGGGAAGCCCTGTGTAAGGCTGGCCTGTGAGCTCTTGGCCGGCTGGGTGCAACTCGGGGAAAGGCCAAGTGCTGGGTGGGGCCTGGACAGACTCCAGGAGCAGGCCTGGCGCCAAGGCTGAGGCCAGAGACTGGCCAAGGTCGGCCAGTAGGGCCAGAGGGGAAAGGTTGGAAGTGCAGGAGGGTGAGGTCGGATAAAGGCCACAGAGGCCTGACTGCCTGGGAGGGCAGGTTGCTAGACCCAGAGGGATGGGGGCTCACTGGTGGTAAGGCAAGATGGTGGCACCTCTTCCTCCTCTTCCCGAGAAAGCCCCACTGGAGAAACTGTCCAAGTCTAATTGCCCATCGGAGAAGCTCTATGATGCTTTAACCTGCATCTTCAGGATGCATCCAGAGACCAGGCCTGGGTCTGGTTCAGGCCTGTCTGATGCATTCTGTTTCTTTAACATTCAAGGTGATCCTGTTGCAGGATGGAAAGGCCATGGGCAGACCCGGGGAAAACACTGGCTCTTACAGGTCTTCAGCTCTGAGGTGGCACATGACTGCCTGCACTTCCTTCCATTCCTCATCTTTAAAAGTGAATGATGGATGTAAATGCTTCCTGACTTTGTCCAGATCTGGGCATAACTGGCAGCACATGCTAACATGTGAGTGCAGTACTCGGGGTTTACTAACACAGCGTGTTCCCCTCTAGGAGCAGCGACTCAGTCTCATTCAGCTCCCGACACTCCACAACCAAGAAAGGCCCGGAGCAGGGTAGGAACGCAGTGTCTGCTAAGCGAATGTGTGGATAGAAATCTACAGCTCTCACCTGGGATAATGACATAAGAGGACTGAGAAGAAAGGAAACTCTGAGTCCTGGATGGCATCTGACTTAAAGACTTAGCATCAGGACGGCATCACTGTCCAGGGAGTGAGGTGGTCCTGAGCCCGACTTTCTCACCCCCCACCCACCCCACCCCTTGCCAACCTCTGCCTGAGTCCAGTGCCAGGGACACCCTTCCTGGTCATGCCGGTCTCCAGCATTGCCGACCTGATCTCAGCTTCAGCCTAGATTTGAGCTCCTCAAGGGGTCTTGCTGGACCCACGAGGCTGGATAGGGGTCCACTGGCCTTTAGATTCTCAAAAGAGCCATGATATATTGAGATCATTCCCTTGATCTTCTATAAGGACTGAAAAGCCGGGGGCAAGGGCATTGCAGAGAATAGGTCCTAACAGAGAACAAGCACTTGATATAGATTTCTGTAGAAAATAATGAATGAGAATTGGTCAGGTAGCTCATTTGGTTAGAGCATCATCCTAATATGCCAAGGTTGTGGGTTTGATCCCCCGTCAGGGCATACGCAAGAATCAATCAATGAATGCATGAATAAGTGAAACAACAAATCAGTATTTCTCTCTCTCTCTTTCTCTCCCTTCCTCTCTCTTTCTAAAATCAATACATTAACAAAGAGAAGAAGAAGAAAATAATGAATGAGAGGATGAGTTTGAGACCATGGAAATCAGAGGTTTGGGACTCTGGGTTTGGTGGCAGGGAGTGGGGGGGGGGGTAGTAAATAAATTTTCCAGGATGTCTTTCTCTGTGGCTTGGATTCCTGGAGAGGACGAGAGGTGACTCTTTACCCCATGGTGCTTCTCACCTGGAAATGTAAGTGTTTGGGCAAAGCAGAGGGTAATACAAAGTCCACTGGTGTCCATGCCATGTGGAGCCACCCCCAGCCCCCGCCAAGCACTTCTAGAAACACTTGAAATTATTTGAAGCACATTCCATCAGGATCTGTTTTCATTTTTTGTTAAAACTCCATGGCTGAACATTTGTCAGGGCTCTTAGAATGCATTTCAGCATCTGGGTTTTTATTTTTTCCCCTTTAAGAGCCTGCAGAAGGTTGCACCGGGAAGGGAGCACTCTGCACTCAGAGCCCCCAGACCGTCACTGCATGGGGTGTCGCAGAGTCAGTTAGTGACGCACATTGGAATGAGAAGTGCTGTGATCTCTCCTTTTTTTTTTTTAGCAGCCTGAGCACTATTTATTCTTAACTGTGAGTAAGACTGGGGACATCTCCCCAGTGGGTGACAGCAAGGTAAGAACAAAATTTTTTAAACCAAAAAGGGAAATCTCAGATTTACATGAAAGCATCAATGCAGCTTCCTGGCTTTTTGCACAGTCAAGAAACTGCAAATCCCCAAACCTGTCTATGCACATTTAAAAGTGGCCCCTGTCCTCTCCCAAATCCCTGCTCACTTCCATGTTCATTCTTTCATTCCCTCTTTCATATCTTCCCTCATTTGACCTGGACTTAAGTTGTAGAGTCTATAGATTGCAGATCCTGTTGGTTTGCACATAACCATATAAACATACACAACACGGGCCACCGTATCACAGCCCCGGATATGCTGAGTCCTATATGCTGTCTCTAGAGGCATTTATGAATGTGGGTGACACTGTGGACATAAAGGTCCCAACACTTCCAAACACAGCAGCATGTCTGCATCCACGTCAAGGTTATAAGCCCATGTCATCTAAAGACCCATTGGCCCTCTGAGGAATTTATCCTGGGGCCCTGTGGGAAGAAGCAATGGGGGGGCCCATTCTGAGATAAATACCCTTTGACCTGTCCACCCACATTCCAGTGAACTCTAAGCAAAAGGCTCTGGGCACGTACGCAAGGATATTGCTACAGCCTCTAATGAAGAAACCCCACTGACCCACTGCATTGCAGAAGCTATGTGTCAAATGAACTAAGAAACGCGGGGCCTCTGGCCAGCGACTTGGAGCGACAACAAACTGACCCTTATTCACTGAGGAATTCGTTGACCCCTGCCTGGGATGACAATGCCCCCACTGCTTTTGTTCTCTGCGTAAACAGGGCACACAGAAGTCACTCCTTCCCTTGCTTTCTTGTCTCAGGGAGGAAAAGTACATTCTTTGATCTACACCATTTATTTCTTTAATGCCAAACATACAGTAAAGTTTGTTTCCCAAAACACCAAACTCTCTGAGTCTAAAAGAAAACTTTAAATGTAGGCAATTCACCCAAGTCCCAAGTTATGACATTAAGTGCAATAAATGCACCCATCCTCTGGGTTGGCAATGATCCTCACTAATATTTCTTGGGCTCTTGTTTTATGTCACTTAATCCTAATGAAAATACAAGGAGGCTTCTTTGTGGAAAGGAGAAAAATTGGGCTTCGGGTAGCAGACGCTGTCCCCATTTCCTCCCAGGCTTTACCATGTCAGAGCACACCATCCACCCTCCAACCACCAGCATCATTGTCTGGTTGTGGGGGCCCTCTTTGCCCTGGGCGGTAGGAAGCCAGAAGCCCCTGGGACTGCTCTTAGCCAATGACTAACAAGAGATGGAGAGGCAATGCCACAGCTCCCTTGCTCGGGTGGGAAGACCCTGCCCCATGTATCTTCCGCTGCCTCCCAGAGGTCCCCAGTGGGATTACCTCCAGTTGCCACAGTGGTAATTCCCCTTCCCTTTTGCTTCCTGGGATCTCCTCACAGATACATTACTTGCCTCCATTTCCTTGACTGAGGGACTGTTTCCGGTAGAAGCCAAACCAAGGCAGAGTGGTCAGGCCGCTTGGCCACGGTATGCAAGAATAAGGTTGACACAGAGATGAGTCTAGTTCCCCATGACCCCAAAGCCCATGTTTGTGACCACAGATAGGATGTGTCACCTTTCACATCCCCAGACCTCTTTAGGTACAGATACCCGAGGAGGCAGAAGGCAGTCACACCCTTCACTGGACAGAGGACAGAGGGGCACCAGCTCTGGACACACCAAAGCCAGCCAGCAGGGCTGGGCACAGGCTCTCCCAACTCTCCCTCCGGGGTTCTTGGCAGACAGAGGCAGCGGACTTCTGGAGCAGCTGGGACACGAGGCCAGCAGCCCATCCCGCCAGCAAGGAGAGGAGCACCTAACTTTCCCAGATTCGCGCAGCCCCATTTCCGGCGTGTACTAATATGCGAGGTTGGCACCAGGGAGGGTGTCGTCTGGCAGCGCTATCCTTCATATGGAACATTAAGCTGAGGTCCTGCACAGTCTTGAACATTAACCATCCCCTGGCACCCATGAAGAAGAGCTACGGGTTTTATTAACCTCTGTGTCCTGGACGCATTGCTCGAGGAGCTCCATCATTAACCCACCTCCAGACGGGGGAGAATGGCCTCTTTCCTAGCTCTGTTCCGATAGCGCAGGCCCGACGAAATGCCTTCAATAATTTAAGGAAACTACCAAAATGTGACCATAAAGGATATAACTTCACCTCAAGGATGGTGATCCATAAAGATTTTGTGATAGTAAAAACTGCTTTGTTCTGTTACAAGCCCTCTGAAAGTTTCTGGGGCTGTGTGTGTGTGCGCGTGCGCGTGCGCGTACTCAAATTGGGGAAGGGCGAAGTCATGTATTCATGCTCCTGCAACTGGGATTTAGCTGAACTCACGGTTTAATTATTCCTAACATCATGGCCATACCATGACCCATTAACAACAGCTCGGCCTGTGTTAGGAAGTCCCAGTGGTAATCTCAGAAGCCCGTCCTATCACTCATTCTCCCCCCGCCCACACACACACATCAAAGAGTTCTTTTTCTCAGCCCCAGACATACAGCTTCATTATAAAAATGGAACAAGCATAAGAACACCTCCACCTCAATGTCCTAAACACCGATGCTGTTCGGCTACGCCATGAACACTGGCTGGTGGGCTCCCTTTCACACAGCCTTGGTCTTTCTGATGCTGGTTGGTGCACTTTTAATGTGCACCTTTTAAGTGAGCTTCTAATTAGCTGCTGACAGACAAGGACAGGGGTGGGTGATTCCAGGGGGAGGGGGACGGATCAAGAAATCTCAGAGGGAGATAAACCATCTTGTCCAGTTTTACACATTAGAAAGCTGGTGCCTTAAAAGAATGGGTAATTAAGTTCACATAATGGGCTTGCTTTTTTTTTTTTTTACCTGCAAAAATCAAACAGGAGAGTGAGTAGAGTAGTGTTTAAAAGGTTGGGTTTCAGGGACAAAAGAGTTGAGGTTGCATCCTGGGTCCTTCATTAACTTGTTGACTTCTAATAAGTCACTTAAAGGGAAAATGATTTGACTTTGGGTGATGGGCACACAACACCATCAACAGTCAAATGCTATGAATGTGTCTACCTGAAACCTACGTATTCATTGATCAATGTCACCTCTATTAAATTTAATTCCTAAAAAAATTTTTTTTCACTTAAAATCATTGCATCTCGCTTGACCAGGAGGTGGTGCAGTGGCTAGAGTGTCAGACTGAGATGCAGAGGACCCAAGTTCAAAACCCCGAGGTCGCCAGTTTGAGCGTGGGCTCATCTGGTTTGAGCAATGCTCCAGCTTGAGCCCAAGGTCACTGGCTTGAGCAAGGGGTCACTTAGTCTGCTGTAGCCCCCCTCCCCCAGGTCAAGGCACATATGAGAAAGCAGTCAATAAGAAACTAAGGTGCCGCAACGAAGAATCGATGCTTCTCATCTCTCTCTTTCCGGTCTTTCTGTTCATCTCTCTGCCTCTTGCCATCAGAAAAAAAAAAAAAAAAAAAAAAAAAAGCATTGCATCTCAGTTTCTTTATCTGTCAACTGGTACTTATTAAATGATATATCATAACCTTCCTTCCTCACTCCCTTCCTCCTTTTTTTTCCCTTCCCTTTCTCCTTTATTCACTTTCTTTCCTTCCCTATTTTTCCTTTTCCCTCCTTCCCTAGATCTTTTCTTCTCTCCCTCCTTCCTTCTTCCTTCTTCCTCCAACAACACATTAAATGCCTACTATGTGCCAGAAACTAACCTAGCCACTAGGGGTACATAGAGAACCAAGTCTCTGAACCCAAAGTCTTCATTCCAGCTTTCGTTGGGACAATCAGAGGAGGTAAAAATCACTTTGCAAATTAAAAATGTTGCAGAAATATGCACATTTTATTTTAATTGTAGAAGGATACATATTTTATATATTTTTTAAAGTTAGGCTTGTGTAAAAGTATGCATATTTTAAGTTTTCTTTTATCATTACGATTGTCGATACAGCTGAGTTTTCAAATTGTGTATGCCTCCAGCCACTGTGGGGGGGGGCGTGGAGCGAGGGTGGGGTGGGGCGGGGGGGAACCACCTAGACTGCCATGTGAATAGTGCCCCGTGTTGTGCCATTTGATGGCACTGGAGGAAAGACCAATGGGGTCTAGCTCCCCCTCCCCACTTTCAACCTGGGCAGCAACTCTTTTTATATGCTTTATAAATTGGACTTAAATTCCAGGGGCCCACTTCAAACAAAAAAATATTTGAAATTCACTGATCTTAGGGTTCAATTAATGCCCTTAACTGAACTGGTGAACCAAACAATCATATGAAAAGGAAAAAGCAGGTCCTCCCTCGCCCACCACCACAAGAAACACATATAAAAAAATTCTCAAATATCTCTGTTTTTATTCTGTGCACTCAGAGACCATTTTCAATTAAAAGCTGAGAGACATCTGTGTTCCAAGCTGGCCAGGTGTTTCTGAGCCTCGTGTCGCCCACTGGAGCTGAGTTCAGCTTGCTCTGGAGTTTGGCTCTAGTGTTTCCCATGACAGGTACCCGTGTCTTAACACCACAGCTGCCGGGCTCTCTCAGCAGGCTCCCAGCCCACCCACGAGGAGTGATTTGATTTACATAGTGCAGTAATAACCCCAAGCAAACCCCAGCTAGCCTAATTCCTCTGCAGTTCTTGGCATTGTACAAAGAGCAATATTCAATTGCCCAGCAAATTGGCTCCTGCAAACCTTGCGGAGGAAGAAGAGGGTATAGACAGGGATGGGAGAATGGGCATAAGAGGCCATTCCCTACTCTCTAATGGAAAGATCAGCATTGCTCAATGGAACTTTTTGCAATGATGAAAATGTTCTGCATCTGAGCTATCTGATACCATAGCCACTAGCTACTAGCCACATATGGCTGCTGAGTACTTGAAATATGGCTCATGTGACTGAGGAACTTCATTTTAAATTTCATTTCATTCTAATTAATTTAAAGTTAAATAGCCACATGTGGCTAGTGGCTACCATATTGGACAGAGCAACTCTAAACACACCCCAAGCCTCTATGAGTAAGTCAGCTCATTGCAAAAAGTATTCAGTTCCTCATTTAATTCATCCATACAGTTAACAAATAATTAATGTACCATCAGTATGAGTTAGACCCTCTTGCTAGGTACAGAAGTGGAAGGAAATGTAAAGTCAGACACGGTCCTGATCTCAAGAAGCTGCTTGCATCTCACTGAGAGAGTGAATCATGATAACCAGTAACATGCAGCTGCTATACTATGAAATGAGAGCTGAGAGGAAAGAGTTCAGGGAATGCAGGAAGGCTGCATGGAAGAGGTGGCATCAAACTGCTCATGGCAGGATAGAGTAGTTCATTGTGCAGAGAAAAGGACAAACACCTAACAGACTGAAGAGCATGGACAAAAGCTTGAACCCATCATCTGATAGACTGGGGATAACTTATAGGGGGCTGAGGTTTGGGGGCAAAGTGGGGGTTGAGTGGAGGCAGGGAGGGCCAGAGATACTCCTTTGCATGGAGAATGAGACTAGACAGTGAGAGACCCTGCATGATGTCCTAGCGAGTTTGGACCTGACCTGAACTCAGAATCCCTTGACTCATCTTAGGGATCTTTCCTGCTGCTAAATGAAATGCCCTTCTAGCTGACTTCCCCATCCTTCCTGTCCATCAGGGCTCTGCCTGAATCCTGCCTTCACTGATCTCACCTCTATATACCAACCCTTTCCTTTTCCGGTTGTGGCTTCCACTCTCTAGTCACTGTTAGGTGGTTTCCCACTACCTTCTTGGCTTTGTTTTGTTCTGCAGGTTTGCCCCAAGTCCTCAAAGTCCTGGTGGCTGGCACTGCACCATTATCACTAAACTTTGTCCCCCCCCCCCTTTGTGAGGGTAGAGTAGGTGCTCAGTAAATAACCTCCCTTATTTAATTAAAATAATTGATGTATCACATCCCTTTTAACTTGGGCCCGGAGGTTAGTCTAAATATTTGTAATTCGTGTGTCATCCATACTTGAGCGGGCTCCCCTGTGTTTTTCATTTTTCATAACCAGCCTCAGAGTCATGCAAGGAGGGCCTCTAACCTTTGTCTGACAATGAGCTTGGGGAAAGCTCTGGAACTGTTGGTTAAGGAAGGTGAGAACTCTGCGAGAACCTTACTGTTCTCCTTTCCTCTAAGTCAGTGGTTCTTAACCTGGGTTCTATCAAACCCTAGGGGTTCGATGAGTCAGTCTCAGGGGTTCGGAGAAGCCTCTGCCGCAGAGGCCAGAATAAAGTAATACCGTAATTTGTTGTGAGTTCATGCACTTTGTTGGTTTTGTTCTTTGAGCAAGGTGATGTTCATGCACGGCTCATTTTGTGCACCAGTAAAAAAACATATACCTATGTCTTGAATTTGGAAAAAAAATCATATTTTATTTATCACTAAAGAAAGGTTCGGTGAATGCGCATATGAAACTGGTGGGTTTGGTACCTCAAAAAAGGTTAAGAACCATTGCTCTAAGTTCACCCGGAGACCCTCTGGCCCAGAGGGATGAGGACTATCTATTAGCTTCAGGGCTGAGTCATGCAGCCAGTTGTTATAAGAGTTATCTGTGTGATCCGGACATCTGATCAACCCTAAATGCTATCTTTATTTACTAAATTACTTCTTGGAACTTTCTAGACCCACTATGAGTTGGGATTCCCTCAGGCTTTTTTCCCCCCATGCTGATCTTTCTGATTGTTAAAGCAATTTCTCTTCCAAGTCTCCCTGAGGGTCCAGGCACCTCTCAGGCATCTGCTATAAGTCTAGGACATTGCCCTGTGCTCCCGTGCACTCATTATAAAGTGTGGTTGCTAGAGGGGCATAAGGGACGATGGCCTGACAGCATGAAAAGTTTAGTAAATGCTGGTGGTGGTTGTTGATACGGTGACTGATGTAATAATTCACTTTATGTTACACTTCGTCTTACCCTTGGGCATACTGAGCACCTGCCTGGCACTGGTGGATAAGTGAAACTTATCTTACAGCCTCAAATGAATGCCAGGCCTTAACATTCAGAGGTGTGGGATCGGGGGTAACTTAGAAATCAAGCTTGATAAAGATGTTAAAGATGAGGCTTCAGGGATGCTGATACAAAGAATATAAGTCTGCAAAGGTGATACACACATGTTTGTCAAAGGAAGGACCAGCTTAGCCCTGGGCAATGGCTCAGTGAATAGAGCGTTGGCCCAGCATATGGACATCCCGGGTTCGATTCCCAGTCAGGGCACACAGGAGAAGCGGCCATCTGCTTCTCCCCTTCTACCACCCCTTCTCTCCCTGTTCCTTTCTTACAGCCAGTGGCTCGAGTGATTTGAGTGTGGCCCCAGGTGTTGAGAAAGTTCTCCTGAAGCTCATCAGCCTCAGGTACTAAAAGTAGCTCGGTACTTGAGCATCAGTTCCTGACAGGGTTGCCAGGTGGATGCTGTTTAGGGCACATGCAAGGGTCTCCCTCACTATCTCTTCTCCTCTCCAAAAAAAAAAAAAAAAAAAGAAAAAGAATAAAGAAAAGAAAAAGAAAGGAAGCTGACATATGGGAGTGCAGTCAAAGCGGCACCAAATGTGAGCAGCTAGTAAGCAACCATGTGGAGATGTTGGAGAAGGGCTGTGTAAATTTTATAGGCCTCAAATCCATCTTTTCTTCATTGTGAGGGACAACTGGCATGGGCAGAGTTGGCTTCTACTCCAGCCCTATTGCTTGAATGTTCCGTGAAGTATCTAAGTCAAAGTCTCTTAATCTAGGCATTAGTGACATTTGGGCTGGCTAAGTCTTTGTTGTGGGGGCAGTTCTGGCTATTGTAGGATGCTGAATAGCATTGCTGGCCTCTACTTGACCATTGCATGGTTCCCCCACCCCTCAAATTGTGATAATTACCTTCAATTGAGAACCAATGTCTTAAGCTAAGCCTTAGTTTCCTTAGCTGTAAAATAGAGACAATAGTCCCTCCAGGGACAGGCAGTTGTTAGGATCAAATAAGAAAACAGGTATGAAAGTTCTCAGTCCAGGGCTTGAGCAGGGCTTAATGACCACACTAAAAGACAGAAGAGAGATTACCCTCCCCCATCCACACCCAGTGAGTTCTGGGAGGATGGACAAGAGATAATAGGGGAGGAGGTGATCCATCAGTCCTTGTCCTGAAATCCCACAAGAGTCAGCAGCTCATGGACCTTTCCTTGCCCTGTAGGTATGTAAATATGGGAATTATCAGGGCCAGCATCTGTGAGCACTAAAGCGGGAAGTCCTTACAGTTTCCTGTAAAAACACAAGTGACAAACTAGAATAAACAGCAAGTAGAAAAAAAGATATTCCTATATCATCATCAGCCCCCCCCAAATAACTTGTTCTCTCTCTTTCTCCCTTCCTTTCTCTTTCTCTGCACCCACCACCCCTACATGCTCCTTCCAATAAGATGTAACACAAAATACTTGTCAAGACCGCCCCCCCCATTACGGAGTCAGATTTGGGTCCAAGTCTTAGCCCTATTACATATGAACTCTGTGACTTTAACCCAATTACTTTACCTCTCTGAGCCATATTTTCTTCTTTTTAACCTAGGGATATGGATCGGACCTATTTCATATGGTTATCATGACACTTCAAAGTAATAATATTGATATTGTCCACTGTGGGGCCAGGTGCCTGGAATCTTTAATAATTCTCAAATAACATTAGTTCTTCTCCTTAATAAAATTATGTCCAGCACTCTTTCCTAAGAGGAAGTGGCAACTCTGTCTGGGGAAAGATAATTGTTGGGAATAAAGCATAGGAAGCTTAGCAAATGAAGACCCAATCAAAGGGAAGTTAGTGGGTGTGTGTAGAATGTAAAGAGGATGGTCCCCAGGCTCAGATACATCAAAGTTCAAATCCTGACTCCAGCAATTACCAGCTGGACACATCTCCTACTCTGCCTGAGCTCAGAAGGCCACCCTTTCTGTACCTTTCGGGTCAATACTATAGGTTAGGACTGCCTTTTCCAGCTCAGTGGTTCTAGATGTTCATTTCACTGCTTTTCTTATTCGCTCACTCAGCAAACATTGGCTTAACCTGACGCAAGTGCAAGTACAAGTACGAGGAATACAGAGGTACATAAGACAGGAACCCTTCTCTCAAGGAACTCGGAGCCTAGTGGGAAAGCCACGCTCTCCATGACAAGGTGACACGCTCTCCATGACAAGGTGACACGTTCTCCATGACAAGGTATTGCTAAAAGAGAAGCCATAAGCAAGGAGAGGGTTGAAAACCAAGATGAAAGTGCAGCTGTATTACTTGAGAGAGACTAAGTGGTGTATAATAACAAATAACCTTTAAATCTCAGCCACTTACAACAACAAAGCTGAGCATGAGCGTAATATCCACCGTGGGGTCAGGGATTCCTTGGAACTGTTGTCCGTGAGTTGATATCTTAGCATTTTAAACTGTTCAAAACCCATGGCACCTCCATCCCCATCACTGAGGCAAGGGAAGAGAGCTCAAGGAGTTCCACACCCCTTCTTGACTTCTTCCACCTATGATTGACATGCTCGGTTCCTACCACATGTCACTGGACAAAGTAAGTCGTGTGTCCATGCCTAACCTCAAGGGCCCATGTGCCCAGATGGAGGGAAGAAGCAGAAATCTTGGTGAAACAGTTCTAACATGGACCTCCAAGATGAATGAGCACCCGGCAACAGTGAGGCCCACGTAGGCAGGACTGTCATTACTGTCCATTCTTTTAGCTCTCAGCATCGTGTCTGGAACAAGATAGAAACTCAACAAAGTCTTGGAGAAGGAAGAATGTAAGGGAGGGAAGGGGGGCAGCTGAGCAGGGAGGAAAATTATTGGGTTGCTCAGGATCTGGGTTGTTAAGAAACTTCTCCGCTGTCCAGGAACAGCACTGTGCATGGGGAAAGACATCTCCTTAAATTAGAAACAGTTCAGTTTGTGGTCGAGTGGGGCCCAGCTCCAGATGGTCAGCATTCAAACCCCGGCTCTCTTTTCCTTCTGCAGCTACAAAGCAGCCTGTGTCTAAACCCCTGTAGCCTCCAGGCCACTGATGACTGCTCTCCCCATTCAAGACATCCACTCCCTCACTTCTGCATGGTTCCTATTAGAAAGAGCAAGGGCTGGAAAGTCATTTCATCCTGGATATGAGGCCTGGATGCTCCCCTAGCTAAGCACGCCTTGGAGCTAGCTACTTGACATCCTCAAGACTCAGTTTCCTCATCTACAAAGCAAGGACGTTGCAAATGTTGCAGTTCCATCAACAAATGTTAGCTTCCCCTTTCCCTTAGGGGCCACACCCTTGAATCCTTTAGAGCATCATATTACAGCCCTTGGAATGTCACTCCCTATAAACATCTGAGCCCACCAGCATCCCCCCTCACCCCCAGAGGCCTTCCCTGCCTCCTTTCAGCACAGTGCCATGTGTCTGGGTATGCAGAGCACAGCACCTGTCTTCCTCCCAGCAGCACTGACAGAGGGGATGTACCCAGCTCAAGGCTGGTCGCAGCTGCTGTGTGTGCCCCTGAGCTGCCACACGCTGCCCAGGATGGGAGCATGGCAATTACTCACTGCTAATAATTATAGACAGGGGCACCACCAGGAGATGGCAGATCTGAGCGCCTGGAACCCAGGTTGGAGGGCTCTCAGAACCAGCTCTGATTCTGCTGCCTTGCTGGAGGGCGTCTAGCAGATTCAAGAGACCTGGGTTAAGTCATCCCCATTCATCCATTTACTCAGTTATCTGGCAGCAACTGTGCCAGGCTCTGTATCAATGTACCGGGGCGACAGATGATTAGTAAGATAAATGCACTTTATTTCTGTAAACTCTTCGGAACAGGGCCGCTTCTGTTTCTCTTTAGGGTGGTTCGAGACATTCCGAAAAATAAAAAAGGAAGTGGTTTATGGTTAAATTGCGAAAAAGAAAATCAGGAATTTCTTGCGACTCTCATAGAATCATATATTTCTGAAGCTGAAAGTTTTCAATATCGTCTGGGCAGGGGTGCTCCTCCCTCCTCCAGGCTTACTGATGAAGAGAGGGAATCAGGAGAGATGTGACACAGACACCGTCCCTAGGAACCCGGTGCCCCAAATGCCCAGATCGGTCCCCAGGGCGAGTCTTGCACCGAGTTAAAGAAGGCACACGGCTTCCAGTGGCACTGGAAGGCACATGGTTCTGAGAGCATCAGACAACCTGGATATGTCCGCTACTTCCTCTCCGAATTCAGTTGGGGAAGCCACTTTACTCTATTGTGATAGTGTCTTGACAGATAAAGGAGAAATAATGAAGCTTCTTATAGTGTTGTTCTGGGAGGATTGAAAACAACAAAGTAGACTGCTCTCTACCAGTGAAGTGTGATAGTGATGACTACGACAGCCATCATAATTATTCTCATTTCCACAGCAGCTTTATGAAAACTTAGAAGAATGAAATCCAGGCAAATGCATTCTTTTCAAAACGGCAGAATTGCCGAAGCTTGTTAAGAGCCAAACACACAGATCAGATCGAATGGCTGCTTTTCCTCTGCTGCTTTAGCAGAAGTTATTAAGCGAGGGGCACGCCGTGCCCGTTTTCATCTCGGGCTGAGGAGGTGCCTATGGCCCCTTTCAGCAGACTGGAGCATTAATAGAACCTAATTCTTTAATGGACTCTGTGTGCCTTTCTTTCTTGCATCTTGAGGTCTTTAAAAAGCCTGTGGTGAATTGCACTGACATAAACCTTTTATAGAAACAATCAAATATCACTTGGTAAAATAATTAGCATCAGCATAGCACAAAGTCAGTCTGTCCTGTACTTGGTGCCAAATATCAAAAGGGCTCCTGCCGGCTTCATCCCCACGCTGTTTTGGTGGTGGAAGGGTGACATTTCTCCCTCTCTTAGCCAGTTTCCAGAGTGAGGCAAAGGTCCCAGCAAGCCATTAGATGTGTTTTACTATTCTGGGTTGGGGGACAGGTGATCCTTAGGCTTCCTCCAAGGTGTCAGGAGACAGCGGTGGATTAAGGTCAGAAGGATGAGGCAGCAGGAGTTCAGTGTCCCCAGTCCCACAGGGCCCGCATGGCCCATTTCCCTGTCTGTAAGCAGCATGGCCATATGCATCCCCTCTCCACACTGCCCCGAACTTCCTGCCTGCTTTTCCAAGTATTTTCTCTTGTTGACCAAATATCAGGAGCTCTGTTTTGTTTATCACTTAAGGATAAAATATTGCAGGAAAGGAGTGTCCCCTCTCGGGTCCAGATAAGCCATTGCACACAGAAGAGTACTGCACGCACCTCGTCCACACTACATTCTACCTTAAAGCATTTGTGTTTTATTTATTCATTTATTAAATTTTAGAAAGCAAGAGGAAGGGGGGTAGAGGAAGGGAGAGAGACAGGGAGAGAGAGAGAGAGAGGAAGAGAGAGAGAGAGAGGAAGAGAGAGAGAGAGAGAGAGAGAGAGAGAGATTTGTTGTGCTACTTATTTGCGCATACATTGGTTGATTCCTGTATGTGCCCTGATGGGGGATCAAACCCGCAACCATAGAGTATCGAGACAACACTCTAACCAACTGGGCTACCGGGTCAGGGCTAAAGCATCTGTGTTTTCGCCTGGAAATGAGCATTTGTGGGCCTGGTAAATTACAGGGTTCCTCTGTTTAGGTCTCATCCAGACAGACTCCTTGAGTGGTCAATGCCTGCCCGTGGACATTTTCTCTACATTTGCTTGATCCCTGGGAGAGGCAGCAGATAATCAAGTTATTTAGCTAAAAAAAAATATCCCCTTCATGCTTCCACTCTTTACCTCTCAAGCCTGCCACTGGCCCCAGTCAGAACACAACGGAGGGTTTTCTCTGCCTCGGCCCCAAGCTGGGCGATTCTATCTCATTGTGTCTCCAGAACGCTGGCTCCAGCCTGGCTGAGCTAGGGAGACCATCTTCTCGTGTCTCCTTCAATTTAGCTGATAGATATGAAAACGGGTTGCGTTTTTAAAATAAATAGGCATTTCTCATTAGCTGGAGGCAGCGTGCCGGCCGGAACCTCGCTGACAGCTGGGAGCAGTCCCGGGGAAGACAAGGGGCCCTTTCTACCACACAAAAGCCCTGCATACCTGTGCCTCATGTTGGCTGGGGGTGATTATTCACTCATTCTGTTGTGACCGACAGGAAGGGAATTTAGCAAACCACCAAATTTCCTAATTAGGGCGCGGGGAATTCTTCCGATGGTAATTTGGAACAAAAAAAGAAGCAGCCCTGTGGTGAGGAGGGAGAGGGAAAGAAACAAAACAGGAGGTGGGGGGGGGGGGAGGGAGTACAAGTGGCCTGCTCACTGTAGACACAGAAAACAGTTCTAGAAGTTTCTCAGAGAATTTTCCCCCCAGAGGCTGCTGTTCACATATGGCAACATGATCCCCAGGCGCCCACCATATGTAAGGACACAAGGCTTTATGACTTATTGTCGGTAAGATTTATGGAGATGATATATGATCAGCAATTTTTCATCTTCTCATCTCCAGAGCGAACAGGGAGAGGTGCAGACCCCTGGCGGCATCATGGGGTGGAACCCACATGGTCCTAGGTCAGGGCTCCCAGCAAACTCGGGCCCCTGCTGGGCAGTGCCACCTCCCCCTTAATAAAGGAACAGCCTGTGGTAGCGGCAGCAACAATTTATGTGATTAAAATGGGCTACTCTGGAGCTATTCTGCGGTATGTTAATGAGTGCTATATCATAGACATTTATTAAATTAGATTTCATAAATGTCAGCCGTGTTTGCACAGGAAATGCACTGGTCTGAACGTGGACGGAGCGCAGAATTCATTTCCCTCCTCAGGAGCGGGAGCGTGCCCGCCGCCGAGGCGAAGGTGTGCTGGGGAGGTGAGGACAATGCCCGCATGTTTAATATTAGCACTGGTCAGACGCAGCGCTTCTGGCTCCCAGCCGCCTCCCGGAGAGGGCGGATTGGAGGAGGCTGAAAGGAAGGAAATAACAGAACTCAACACTTCCTTGGAACAAGGCTTCAGCTTTCAGTGTCACAATATTTCACCTTTCCCTTACATTAGAATCAGCACAAATACGCGGAGTGCGAGAAAACAGGACACAAGAGGAAATGGAAGTTTGCGGCCAGAGCATCCTGGTTTGCTTCCTCGGCATCGACTAAGGAGGTGCTCTCATCAGCTCTGGTACGCGCAGACTGATGGGAAAGCAGGGCGTGCGGATGGGCCCATTCCGACTCCGAGGTAGACACCCTGAGCTCACAACTCTTTCTTGACCGGTATTCTCTACTTCTTTCTTTTCTTAATTTTTTTCCTTATTTATTTATTGATTGATTGATTTTAGAGACAGAGAGAGGAATGCAGGGAGTGGGAGGAGGCATTCATCTTTTGTTCCACTTAGTTGTGCATTCATTGGTTGCTTCCTATATGTGCCCTAACTAGAAATCGAATCCATAACATTGTTGTTTTGTGACGAGACGCTCTAAATGGCTGAGCTAACCGTCCAGGGCCCAGTATTCTCCATTCCACATCTTCGTCTCTTCTATGCAAGAGCTAGCGATCTGACACGGTCTCATGAAGACACAAATAGACAGAACGAGAACAGTCCCATTAAAATGAATTTCTGGAGCCAGGGAGATTGTCAGGGCTGATGCCATAATTCAGAAAAAAGTCTAGATGGAGCTCACCTTGCCATCAAGAAGAAAGCAGCTTCCAGTACCTTCTCAGAAGGTGAGGATGCCTCAGCCTGACCACCTGGGCTGGCAGTGCTCTTGCATGCATCACTGCTACCCACAAACTGACCCCAGTCCTAGTTTGCAAACTTTGTTTTCTTGTTCACAACCCAGAGCATTTCAAACCTTTGCAAAAAATTTGTTCCACTCACACTTTTATAGGACAGCCCTGGGTTACACAGTGAATTAAAAAAATTTTTTAGAATGTAATGTGATACACACACACACACACACACACACACACACACACATATTTTAACCCACTGGACAACTCTTCAAGAAAAAAAAGTCTTCTTTATGAAAAAAAATCATGCTAAAGTGACCATGGCTGGCTCCTACAGAACTGCAGTAATCCAGTCACATGCCTCTGGATGTGGGAAACAGAGTAACACTTGGTGTTCATTCTGACAGAGGCACTTGGAAAAAAAAAATCAATAAGATTGATCCTTCAGCTGTGCCGTTTATAGATGTGTATCAGTGTTCTTAGATGGCGAACAAAGTGTGTGTCACTTTATAGGTGCTCTTGTGGGCACGAGGAGGCCCCCAAGGGACAGGACACCCATGTTGGGCAACAGTGGCTACAAATGAGAAAGTGTGAACAGTTACGTTTCTGAATGCAGTGGCGATATGCTCAAACACCCATGCACGCAGCACAGAGATGGGAATCCGGGGCTTCTGGGCACGTCCGGCTCGGAAGACACAAAGCTCGGAGGAGGAGTGACAGACATTCCGGGCCCCACTGGAGAAACGGGAAAGTCAGCGGGTGCAGCCACGTGCTCACTGGACCACAGCCTGGTGAAGTAAACGTGCTGTGTCCGTGCATGGAGCTCAGAGAACTCCCCAGGGGAACGCAGCCCAGGCTCACGCATTGTGGTGTTGGGCTCTGGTTTGTTTTCATGGACACTCATTTTGAAATCTTGTTCAGCATGTTTTTTAGCTGCTAAGCGTTCGCGTAAAAGAGGAAGTAATTTCGTCAATGAAGCCAGAATGAGGTGGCTTGCCTTTCCCCAGGGGCCAGAGTTTTTAAGTTTTCTTCCTCCCTTCCTGTTCGTGTGCCAAAGGAGTGAAATTTAAACAAAACAGGCACCTGTTTCACATACACAAGACTCTTCTTAGGGGTCCTGGAAATGCTAGAGCCTTGGGTTAGAGTGGCAGCCCTGACTGGATTCTTGCCTCTGCTACGTACGGCCCCTGAGGTCTTGAACCAAACAGACCCCAATGAGCCTCTGCCGATTGAGCACACACACCCTTCCTGGGCTTTTGGAGTATATAAGAGATTAAGCAGCTGGCGCCTACCTGGTACACACCTGGGGCTCAATCAGTGTTAATTTCATTCATCTTCCCATCACTTTGGGCATGTTGAGCTTTTGGATGTATATGATTCAGGAATTTTTCACTCATTTGGTTTTTTTTGCTCATTCAGTAACTTTTTATTTTTAAGACCTGTAATGTGCCAGGGACTATTGTGTGCACTGGGGATATAATAGGAAACACAAAAGCTGAGGTCCCTGCTTTCTAGTATCAGACAGATACTAGTCAACTAAACAAACAAATAAGATAATTTCAGATATGGAGAATATAAAGACAGCTGCAGTGATCCAGAACCTGGAAGAGGAGACCAACTAAATAGGGTGGCCTAGTTAGGATGCAGCAAAGGAGCTGACATTTACCTTGAAAATTCAGAAGCAAGCAGGCAGCCAGATAAAGGACAGGCAGAAGAGCCTTCTACGGTAGAGTTGACAAAATATAGGATATCAAATTCAATTAATTTGAATTTCAGATAAACAACAACGACTGGTAGCGTAAGTATGTCCCCAATGTTGCATGGGATATTTTATATACTGCTTGCTGAATCTAGTGAGCCTATTACAGGGGTCCGCAGCAGCAGGGGCATGGGCCCTGAAGTGGGAATGAACTTGGCTTGCCCAGGCAGCAGAAAGAAGGTCAGTGAGTTCAAGGAGTAGGAGATGTGGTTTCTGAGAACAAGTCAGGACCCCACCACTAAGGCTTGGAGGCTGTGATGAGAGTTTGGGCAAATCAAACATCATGACTTAAGTATTAAATACATGGAATTATCTGGACCATGAGTGGCAGCAGAATTACCACCAGACGTTGGCTAACTACAACCCAGGGATCCTATCCTGCCTGCCACCTGTTTTTTGTAAATAAAGTTCTTGTAATGTCCATTGCTGCTTTCCTGCTACAATAGCAGAGAGAAGCAATTATAACATGGACCATAAGTCCCACGACACCTAGTACATTTATTATCCAGCCTTTTACAGAAAAAAAGCATACTGACTCCTGAACTATGTCATATCCCAGGAGTTAAAATGCAGCAGCCCCAGGACCCAGCAGCTTGGCCACAATGAGTTCTTATTTCCCACTCCAATCTTCTTACACTTCACCTTCCTGTTCTTTTGATTCCTATTCGATCAGAAATTAAATTTATAAATAGGTGTTTTAAATCAATCATGTCTTCAGGTTCTTGGGTTTGGTACTAACATGAAAAAGAAAACTAAATTTATTCCAGTGTGTGGTTGCCAATGTGAAGAATGTTCATTAGCCTGACCAGGCGGTGGTGCGGTGGATAAAGCGTCGGACTGAGATGTGGAAGACCCAGGTTCGAGACCCCGAGCTCGCTAGCTTGAGTGTGGGCCCATCTGGCTTGAGCAAAAAGCTTGTCAGTTTGGACCCAAGGTTGCTGGCTCCAGCAAGGGGTGACTAAGTCTGCTGAAGTCTTGTGATCAAGGTACATGTGAGAAAGCAATCAATGAACAACTATGGCATTGCAAGGCAACAAAAACTAATGATTGATGCTTCTCATCTCTCTCCGTTCTTGTCTGTCTGTCCTATCTATCCCTCTCTCTGACTCTCTCTCTCTGTCCCTGTAAAAAAAAACAAAACAAAACAAGAAGGTTCATTAACCGGCTACGGCACAATCATAAAGACTTATTTCTTATTTTATAGACTTTTGCCCTTTAAGACCATTACTTGCTCTGCCAAGAGGTGCAGAAAAGACCTCCATACATGCTGTTAAGTATTTATAGTTTACAGCAGCTTCATGGTGGTCAAGGCAGGGCTCACACAGAATAGTTACCTGGTGGCAAGGTCAGTGGTGAAAGGAAAGGGACAAGATTTGCAAGGCTCTGACCCTTAAGAAAAATAAAATAATGATAAAGCTCTACTAAGACACTAAAAAAATAATGCTTTTAAAAGTTAATGCTAGAAAACAGAAACAAGACAGCATGGAGAAGAGTCAACAGCCTATAGTCAGAATGCACATTCTCCCATGAGACAGTTTAAGCGAAGTTTTATAAGCTAAATATGGGTTTCTTTCTCAGTAAAATGGGACTAATCCCACCCAGGGCCAGATTATGGTTTCTGTGGGTCCTGTGCACATCTGTTTATATGAAATCTCCCTTGATTAAAAAAAAAAAAAAAGAGGAAAAAGTATATTTTGTTTTCACGTATAAGTGAAATCATACGGCATTGGTCTTTCTCTGTCTGACTTATTTCATTTAGCGTAATACCCTCTAGGTTCATCCATGTTGTTACAAATGATCAAAGTTCATTTCAATCTTTTTTATGGCCAAGTAACATTCCATTGTATAGATGTATCACATCTTCTTTATCCAATTGGCTACTGATGGATGCTTAGGTTGCTGCCAGATCTTGGCTATTGTAAATCATGCTTCAATGATCATAGGGATGGATGTATCTTTTCAAATTAGTATTGTGGATATGGAAGTTACAGAGAGCAAACTGATGGTTACCAGATAGGAAGGGGGTTGGGGGCTGGGTGAAATGCTGAAGGGATTAAGCGCAAACTGATGATTATAAAATAGTCACGGGAATGTAAAGTGCAGCATAGGGAATACAGTCAACAGCATTGTAATAACTGTGTATGGGGCCAGGTGCATCCTAGACTAATTGAGGGATCACTTCGTAAATTATATAGCCACCTAACCACTAGCTGTACACCTGAAACTAATATAATGTTGACTATAAACTGTAGTTAAAAAAATTTTTAAATAATAGAAAAAATAAATTTAAAAAAAGGAGGGGGGGGAAGAGCATATTTTGGAACTGTGTTGATAGAAAGATGAATGTAATCCAAGGGTTGGATTATCTCATTTGTTCCTTCTGATATTAAAAAGAAATGATCACGTTTTTGTGGGCTCCTGAAAGCCTCCTGAGTCCTAGGGGCTGGGTCTGCTGTGCCTGGTGGAGAAGTCAACCCTGGCCCCACCTACTCCCGGGTGTGTGGCGAGGACTTACAGGAGTGAGAGCAGCTGCCACCACGGGAGGCACCGTGCGGCTGTCACTGGTCATATGCGGATACACACACCTTTCAGAAATCAGAACATTCAAGCTACAGCCCATTCGTTGAATGACACCTTTAAAGATAAAATGCATGTGTTTCTCTCTAATAGCCATACATTTTTATTTTAGAAAATGAGAACACACAAATGGGAAAATGAAAATCACTCATAATCTGTCATTGCCCAAAACTAAACTCATCATGCTTCAATGTATACTCCATGCTCCTTCTTTGCTTACACAAAAGTGGTTTCTCTTCTAATAGGATTCAAACATACTACACGTATTTTTGGTCACCTGCTTTCCTCCCCTTCATTTACTCCCAAATGACAGATATTTATCATCATATTAATTATTCTTTTACAATATCAGTTTAATGATTTTATCTAATAGCCCATCCTGACAAATCCACCCATATTTATTTATATAATCTCTCATCAGACATTCCCATTTGTTTTCTTAATTTACCATTATAGATGATGTTGTGATGAATAATCTTGTGACTATGTCTTTGCACATAAGTCTATGATGTCTTTTTTTATTTTTAAAATGAAATTCCTGTGGGCTTACCACAATCTGGAGTGTGGCCTCCCTGAGTAAAAAAAAAAAAAAAAAAAAGATCTTACTACATAGTTTGGAGAAAGAGAGTCACAAAAGCAGAAAACAATCATGGCCCATCCCCTTCTTAGCAAACTGAGTCTTTGGGGCAGCAAGTTCCTCTCAGCCACCAGGTAGGAGCTGGTTGGAAGAAAGAACAAGACTACTCATTCTTTTCTCACTCAAATTTAAAACCTAGTGACCGTGAAACTAGTCAGTTGATAACCAAAAATCTTTTTAGCTACTGGCCACCAATAATAAGAAAAAAGTCAATTTCTAGATGGACCATCAATTCTGAATCTGAACTCTCTTTCTGATTTTACTGCAGTTGTGAAATCTGCAAGTCCAGTTCTCTCACAGTTGGGCCACACTGCTCAAGGCCCTTGTGCCAAAGTTATTTTCTCTGTAAAACTGGGAAAATAATTTGTATGGCCTGTGAGATTGGAAAGGTTGAATCAGATAGGAATGTCATATAGCTAGCGTAGTGCCTGGTACATGGTAGGTGCAAAAAAATAAAATAAAATAAAAAATTAGCCCCTGTATCCCTTGCAAAGGAGAATCATTTGTAAAGACTTCCCCCATCAACCTGAATATAAAGTAGATGATTTGTTGAAAAGCTTCTGCTGTTCTTTAGCCAAAAGAGAAGCTGAAAGACCAGGCGATTACTTACATTTGTCCTGTACTTTGCAATGTTATGACATGGAGTAAATTTGTCTTTTTGCTTTGTCTCTGAGTTGGAAAAGACAGTCAGCCATTTGAGGGATGGTAAAGGAGGACATTAGAACAGGGCTTGCATAAGACTGGAGTTATATTAGTCATAGCTACTATTTTGAGCATCTAATCAAGGAGATGTATCTACTCCAGGACTGTAAACTTTCTTACAAAGAAATTGCAGAGTGATCAGATTAGTCCCACTTAACAGAGAAGAAAATGGAGGCTGGGAAAGGGGAAATAACTTGCTTCATGTCACGTAGCAAAAAAATTCCAGAAGCAGGATTAAAATCCAAGTCAGTCCTTGCACGTGAATTACATATTGAGTTCTAAACCATGTAACAAGCACTGTGCTCAGTTACCTTACTATCTTATAGATACTACTCTATTTTTAGGGTTTTCTTTTTTTTTTTTTGTATTTTTCCAAAGTGAGAAGCGGGTTAGAGGCAGATTCCTGTATGCGCCCAACCGGATCTATCCGGCATACCCATTAGGGGACGATGCTCTACCCATCTGAGGCCTTGCTCCGCTGCAATCAGAGCCATTCTAGCGCCTGAGGTGGAGGTCATGGAGCCATCCTCAGCACCCTGGCCAACTTTGCTCCAGTGGAGCATTGGCTGCAGGAGTGGAAGAGAGAGAAGAGAGAAAGGAGAGGGGGAAGGGTGGAGAAGCAGATAAGTGCTTCTGTGTGCCCTGGATGGGGATCGAACCAGGAACTTCCACACGCCAGGCCGATGCTCTACCACTGAGCCAACCGGCCAGGACCTTAGGGTTTTTCTTCTAATTGAGGTATAATTGACATAAAGTTATATATTAGTTTCAGCTGCACAACATAATCATTTGGTATTTGTATATATTGCAAAATGATTGCCACAATACCTCAGGCCAGTTAACATCCATCATACAGTTTGTACATAGTTGCAAACCATCAAGAAGTTTGTACATAGTTACAAACATTTTTCTTGCAATGAGAATTTTCAAGGTCCACTCTCCTAGCTATTTTCAAATATGTAACACAATATTACTAACTATAGTCATCATGCTGTACATGGCGCCCCCCCCACCCCATGATTTAATTGTTTTATAACCAGAAAGTTGTATCTTTTGACTCCCTTCACCCAATTCACTCACTCCACACCCCTTGCTTCATGCAACCACCAATTTGTTCTCTATATCCATGAGCTTGGGTTTTGTCTGTCTGTTTGCTTTTTAGATTCCTCAGTTAAGTAAAATCATACAGTGTTTGTCTTTGCCTTACTCGTTTCATTTATAATGCCCTCAAGGTCCATCCACGTTGTCTTGGATGGCAAGATTTCATTCTTTCTATGCCAAGAAATATTCCTCGTGTATGTACACCACATTTGCTTTATCCTTTCATCCACTGATGGGTACTTGAGTTGCTTCTGTGTCTGGGCCATTGTAATGCTGCAGTGAACATGGGGGTGCATATATCTTTTCAAGTTAGTTTTTGTTTTCTTTGGATGAATACCCAAAAGTAGGACTGCTGGGTCAGATGGTAGTTCTGGTTTTAATTTTTTGAGGACTCTCCACACTGTTTTCCATAGTGGTTGTACCAGTTTTTGTTCCTTCTAATAGTACATGAGGGTTCTTCTAGGTAGGATATTTCTAGGGTACTGAGATGCTTCTAAATATTTCTAGGTACGTGCTATCATCTAGCCCTGCCCTGTCCAGTATGGCAGTCACTAGCTACATGTGGTTATTGAGCTCTTGAAATGTAACCCATGCCACTGAGAAATTGATTTTTTTACATTTAATTTTATAATTAATAATTTAAATACTAATACTTAATTCCATTATTGGTAAATCTTTAAGTATGTTTAAAATAATTTGGATAGGTGAATATACTTTTTCAACTGTAAGTATTATGAGATTTAAATAAAGATCAAGCATTTCTGATAAAATCTTAGCATTCAACAGGGAAGGAGCTATAAATGTATAAAATGCACATTGTATCTTGAGGACATAATATAAAAAAATATGATTCATAGTTTTTATAGTGATTACATGGTGAAATGATATTTTAAACAAACTGAATCAAATAATATATATTATTATAATAAATCCCACCTGTTTGGTTTCACCTTGTTTAATTGACTAATAAAACCTTTGAAATTATGTGTGGATATTTGTTTCACATGACACATGGCCCCACCTCCCCTGCTTATTCTTTTGGAATCTTTCTAAAAGTTTTCCCCAGGGTCCAGCCCTGTCCCACACTTAGTTCAATGTGTCAGGTGAGACCCTGCCTCTAGATCAGTGGTTCTTAACCTTTTTTGAGGTACTGAACCCACCAGTTTCATATGCACATTCACCAAGCCCTTCTTTAGTGATAAATAAAACATGATTTTTTTCCCCAAATTCAAGACATAGGTATATGTTTTTTTACTGGTGCACAAAATGAGCCGTGCATGAACATCACCTTGCTCAAAGAACAAAACCAACAAAGTGCACGAACTCACAACAAATTACAGTATTACTTTATTCTGGCCTCCACTGCAGAGGCTTCTCCGAACCCCTGAGACCAACTCATCGAACCCCTAGGGTTCAATAGAACCCAGGTTAAGAACCACTGCTCTAGATCCAGAATAAAACACATGACACAGGATTGACTAATTAGAACACCCAATTTCCCTAGCCAATAATGAGGAGGGGTCAAGGATAAGCCCCCGAAGGCAGCCAAGCTAATCAGCTGTTGTTCTATCCTCATGACCATAGGGATTGGTTCACAAAAAAACATGTGAATTAGAGAAATCTAGGCAAAGTGAACCCATAGATTTGCATGGAAGGTTCATGCAAACGATACTTTTTCCTTGTGGGGTCTCCTAGCCAGAAGGATGATTTAAGGTTGGACTTGCCAGAGCCAATACTCAGAGACTAGAATGAAGTCCTAAAATACAGCTAACACACACAAAAAAAACAGGCATTGCAAGGAGATGTAGGGGCACAGTCTTGATGACTTATGCTCCTGGGTCAAACCACACCTGAAGCCAGAATATACCTGGATTGGTGATATGCATAAGCCATTAAACTACCTTGTTTTCTGCTCAAGCCAACTAAGCTATATTCTTGTCATTGATACCAAAAGTCCAAACTATTGCTTTTACTCCTTCTAACTCGTTGTAAGGACCCTGCAGGATAATAGATAGGAGACACCTGGGAAAGTACATGCAGTTACACATTTCAAATATCACTGAGAGTTTTAGGAGAGAAAAACTAAACACAAAGAATGGACAACCTGAATGAACCCTACAATCAATGAATATAAATGCAAATCAAAACGTATGCTTGCCAATACCCTTGTCCAGGTCACTCAGCTCTGCCTGAAGGTTGTCTCATCCAACTGTCACTGGGTGCACTTCGATTGTCTACCGGCTTTGTCCTGGGCTGCCCCAAACATCTGCTGATACTTCACCTGGGCTTGAACAGCGCCATCCATCAGGCATGTCTACCTGGTTCTTTGAGCGAATGATTCTGTTGTTGCTTATTCACTTTTTTTTTCCCTCATTAATTTGCTTATTTATTTATTTTGAGCTGGTGGTGTCAGCTTTGTGATTTGGGACTGTGTTTGGAGAGCTGGCCGAACACAAGACTTTGGGCAGCCTATTGCTTTCTCAGGTTACACAGTCAGGAATGCTCCTTTCCCCACCTTCAAGGCCCTGCCTAAATGCCCTGTCAAACACCGCTCTTCTCTCTTTCTCTCTCTCTCTCTCTCTCTGTCTTCCCCTCCACATGCTGCTTCTCTGCCTCCCCTTTTGGGATCTGCTTGCTTGGGAAGCCTTTCCTGACAGCTCCTAGCTGGCTTCTGTGTCCCCTCCCAGCTCTCCATTCCAGCCCCTATTACACTCGAGTATAATTGCTCTGTGTATTTGTCTAGCTGGCTTCCCATTAGACCATGACCTCCTCGTGGGCAGGAATCAGATTTTATTCATCTCTGTGCCTCAAGGACTTGGTCCACAGTGACTGGAGCCTCTGGATGATTAATAGGTATGAAATGAATAAACGAATGGAATGTGAGTGAAAGGAGAGCTGCCCTAATCCCTCATGGTTCTCAACCTGCCTCAAAGCCTTCCTGTCGTAAAGCAACTTCCAAGAGTCTTGACTGATGCTTACAAAAGGGAGCACTGCATGAAATAGATGAAGTGTCCCTCGAGTACCTTTGCCTTCCCCACCTGCATCCAAAGGCTTGGGGTCAAGGGGTTCCTCATCTCCCCAAGCCTGGAGATGGTCTAAATCATCTGAGACAATGGACCAGTCTCAGAGATTTCACCTCCAAGAGACGCCGCTCATGTGAATGGCCAGACCTGTCTGTGGCCACATCTAGCTGACAACCAGCTCAATACTCTGCTGTGTCAAGGACAAATTTTACATGGATCATGGTGACCCACTGCTGCCTGGAAGTCCTCAAACTGGTATGTGCCCTTTCACTGTTAGCTTGGGAGAAGGGGGTGGGCTGTCTCCTCCCCAGTGATCATGGAAGGGAGGGGGTCGGCGTGGGGTCTCCAGAGGCCAGGATGAAAGAGCTGCCCTCAGAACATCTCTGGCGATGGATGAGGAAATGGAGACTTCACAGAGTACACAAAGAAGTCTCTCTGGAAATAGTTCATTTCAAGCCCATCACTCAGAAGAAACGAGGCTAAGATGTGCTATAAACCACGTGGTGTCTTGAAATGCCTATTGGAGCTAATGAAGTCAAAAGCAGGGACATCTCAGTGCTTTTCCTTGGCTCATCCTCTGGAGGGTTATCTTGGGGCCTTTATTCAGGAACATCATCTCCCAGAATTAAGAAACTCTCTGAGTCTCACACTGGATTGGCCCATCTCTGGGCAAGTTCAGATTATTCTGTAATGAGTCAACACAAATCTCCTGCCCTCCCGGCTGATTCCTGCTGCCAGAGAAAGAGCAGGCTGGTGCTGCGGATGCAACACTGGGGAGCCATGGAGAGGACAGTGCCTGCAGTCTTCTGGGCCCCCTCCTTGTCCTCTCTCCGCCTCATCTGCTCTGCTTTTTCTGTCCCTTGGCAGGAGGCCTCCCCTCTGAGAAGTGCCGCCCTTGCCTGATGCCACAAGATTAAGCAATTTGCTTTTAATTAGGACTGCAGTCATTTCCAAAGGGAGCAGCAGGAAGGGGGGTGGAGGGGAGCAGACTGGCTCTTTAAAGCTGAAGTGGCTTTGATGCACACGGTAAATTCAGACCCCACTGTGGGCAGCCCGTTTGAGTGGCTTGTCCTGTGTGCCCTGAGCTCCTTACCAGTGTCTACAAGAATCGACTTGTATGGACTGTTAGCAGAGATGTTGGAAGGGGGTACAGAGGAGGGAAACCCATGACCCCTTGGTTCCCTCTGTATCTAGTGCTGAAATTCTATCCAGACAGTCAATTGGGCCCGTGCTCTCCAGCATCTACCCCGGATTGTGGTTTATGCAACATTCAACACTGTTTTCTCCAGATCACCCCAACACCTGGGAAGTGTGCCGCCATCATTTGCAGCTCTTGCTGGAGGGGTCTGAACAGTTTGCTGGGGGTGGGAAAGAGGAGAGAAAGGGAGGGAACACAGGCTGTGAGGCTGTGACCCCACCAACATCTTCCACTTAGGAGTTCTGGGCTGCAGACCAGCCTTCCCGTCTCACTCGGATTCCCGCCCAGGCATCCACCACGGCCCTTCAGTCTAGAAGCCAAACACGGCAAGCCTCAACCCAGCTTCCCGCTTTGGCTCCCAGCTCCCTGCACCCGCACATTTTATGACAATAATTGGAAAGGAAAGAAAGGTAGCGGCTTTGTTTACAATGCAATTAACATCTGAATAATTTACTACAAAATGAGCTGGAGCTAAATCGGGCACACAGAGCCCTCTCCCATTTGAAAGCCAGCTTGAAATCCTCAGCAGAGGGACCATGTCTGTTCCGTTGCCCCGGGCTGAGCTGGCCTCTGTTAGACAACTAGCCCCTGGAGTCAACACCTCCCCTCTTTGACAAATTCAAACTGGAAATTTTCTCCTGAAGTAACCACTCCCTGATTTGGACCTGCACTCGGCAGAATGGTTTCCTCCCGAGGCTCTGGCTGCCCCCTTACTCCTGGCCTGTCTCGCCTTGTCCTCACCTAGAGCAACTCCGTTTCCAGATGGCCCCTCTGCCGGGCACGGAAACATTTGTAAGAAATGTTGTTTGAATGGGAGAATGAGAGGCCAGACCCGATGATGGTCAAAAGGGAGGTTGGCTTGCCATTCCCGGCTTCGCTCAGCCCTGCCCAGTGCCAAACTTGGAAGATCCTAATGTTTGGATGAGTTGGCAGGAAGAAAGCAACTTTCAAAGTGGGCCCGAAAAGGAAGAGGGTGCTGTCTGCATGAATAGCACCCGCGTAGCCCTCCAGCTGGCTCCGATCTGGGCTTCTGGTTCAACAAGTAAGCACAACCCTGCTTCATCATGCTAAGCGTGGCCTGGAGCCCTCTGGCTTCCAAACGCATCCCTTTGCTTTGCCCACTTGCCTTGGCCTTGGCATGCTCTCCTCCCTCCCTCATTTTCCATCAAACCCTTGGGTTGCTCTTTCTCTCTGTTGCAGCTGTTTAAGACAACAGACGTTCGGAGCCCTTCCACAGGAGACAGGGAAGATGCTGCTGGATTGACAGCCGCATTCCTCTCTACTGCTCCTGCCTTCCCTTCCCTGACACCCGCCTCCCTGCCAGACCCAGCGGGCTCATGGGAGGCCATGCCATCCACGCTGCTTCTGCTCTGCCTCCAGACATTGTAGGGAGGTAACGACAGGGTTTTCAAGTGTGTACGAGAGTGGGTCTTCTTGCAGGAGACACTGGGATGGCGAATAGATGTCCCTCCTTTATACTAGCCCTAAACAAAGGAACTTAAATTCAAGTACGTACATAGTTCATCAGTTTCATTTGTTTTTTTAAAAATATCTTGACAATATGCATGGCTGCAACTAGCCGACACAGCCCCTGTATTTGAATGAGAACAGGTACCCCCTCCCCACCTGCCAGGGTGCACAGCTTGGTGATCTGTGTGCACATGCGTTTTCATCCTCACTTGAGCCCTCAGCTGAGCAGCTGAGTGCAGTGCACAGCCCACTCAGCTGGCCGGGCAGCCCGGGCCCCTGGTGAGGGAGAGCAGCGTGGCAGTGCGCTGGGCATCCTACATTCTGATCCACACGCTGAGGGTCACAATTAAAGAGCCAGGGCTGTGGAACCAGTGGCCGGGGTTGATGTTCCTTCCGGGCCACATACCAGCCCCAAGAACCATTAGACAGGTTATTTACACTCTGCACCTCAGTTTCTCCATTTGGATACTGGGCCCTTGAGTATACATACCTACGTTATACATCTTGTTAAATATTTAAACGTTCCTAGGCCCTCCTCTCATAGGTAACTTTGGGCAAATCGTTCCATCTCTCTGGGTCTCAGTTCGTTCACAGAGAGTGATTTTATTGATGGTGCCTCTTAAAAGTTATCACTAGAGACCATCGCCAAAATCTGCGAACGTGCCGGTCTCTCTTCCCTAATGTACTCTAAACTTGTGTATTCTGCCCCGAGGCACCACTTTCGCTGATCTTAACTCTTTTATTTGCGTTACTAGTTGTGGCCATTGATAAGATCAGGGCTCTTCTGCACTAAGACACCTGAGTTCTGTGTGAGAGGTTCCTCGCAGAGAACCACAGGGTGGGTTGTCACTGAGCTGGGCTTTGCTCCCTTACCAGGTGTCAGGCGTTGAATTATGTCCCCTCACCCCTAAGGCTCATATGTTGAAATCCTAACCCTCAGCACCTCAGAATGAGGCCTTATTTGGAAAGAGGGTCATTACAGATGTAATTAGTGATGATGTGGTCATACTGGTGGTATAGGGTAGGCCCAGAGGCAGATTTAACAGCGGGCACACCAGGCATGCGCCCTGGGCCCCGACTTCGGAAGGGCCCCGCAAAACCCCAACTTTAAACTTTTTTCTAATGACACCAAGTTTGGTTTCATATGTGCAACTTTAACATTAATAGTACATAATATTTTTTTATTTATTTAAAAATATGGGTAACATGTCTTTTTATTTTCCCTGTCTCTCTCTTTTCTTTAAGGGGCTCAATATTTTCTTCTGTGCCCAGGGCCTCAACTGACCTTAATCTGCCTCTGGGTAGGCCCCTAATCCAGCACGACTGTGTCCTTGTAAGAAGAAGAAATTTGAACGCAGACATGCAGAGTAAAACCCATGTGAACATAAAGGTAGAGAACAGGGTGATGCTTCTACAAGCCAAATAACACCAGACGTGGCCAGCAAACCAGCAGAAGCTAAGGAAAGGCCTGGAACACACCCTTCCGCACAGCCTCACAGGAACCAACCCTGCCAACACCTTGATCCTGGATTTCTGGCTTCCAGAACTGTGAGACAACACATTTCTGTCTCTTGAGCCACCCATCTGTGGTTCTTTGTTACGGCAGCTTCAGCAAATTGACAGTCAGGTGAGAGAGTTCCTCTTCCACGTTCCTGAAGCCCACAGCACATCATGGCACCTGGTTCTGGGTCTCAGCAAAGCTACCCTTTCTACAGGGCCTGGACTTCCTGCAGTAGTTCAAGAACCGTCAAAGCTGTGACTCTTAATTAAGTCCTCAGTGGCCAAAGGGTAACTGCAATTATTTATACTCTTTTTATAAAATTAATTTTTAGGAAGAGATAAAAAAAACACAACACATTGATTTGTTGTCCTATTTCTTTATGCACTCGTTGGCTGATTCTTGTATGTGTCCTGACTCGAAATCAAACCTGCCACCTTGACACATCAGGACAAGGCTCTAACCAACTGAGCTACCTAGTCAGGGCTATACTCTTCTTTCTCCTCAAAGGATTTGGAGTAGCTTAAGGAAAATACATAAAGTAAGATAGGACAACTGGTAAAAATGGTATGACCAGAAAAACTATGGCTCTAATTAGAAGGTCGGTTGAAAGATGGGCTTGGTGCTGGTTTGCCTTCCCGGGTAATGAAGGCTACATGACTGATGGTGTTTTCCTCTCTGCCCTGGCCAGCAGGAAGCTCAGAATCACATTTGCAGCTCAACTGTTTCCTCTGTTCAGAGTGTAGCTCTGAGCTTCTTGGTGGCGATGCTATGCCAGTCCCAGTGGGGAAGTAACGCTTTTCTAACATGTCTAAAACCACGGGAGTGAGAGGGAAATCTAAGTCCCCTTAAAGAACTAGGAGAGGAGAGAGACGTAGGTTCAAACTATGACAGGGAAAGACCCACCATGGGAAGATCACCTTGTCACCGTTCTCCATTTACTGACCGTCATTAACATGCCTCTCCGGAGTTACACATGAAATCCAAAGCAAGACCGTGAGTTAGGCTCACAGTGTTTTAAGAACTGAAAAATGTTACAATTTTTTCTTCTAATAAATCAGAAAATCTAGCATCACCGGTCCCCCTGCATTCCCACAAATCGGTGATGGGCTTTAGCTGCTCCTTCTGGTAGGACACGTGTCTACAGTCTGCCACAGTCCCAACCACCAGGCCTTCTGTAGGTGTTTGGCTTTGGTATCCTGATCTATTAGCATCCTTAGAGTGAGCCTGTGTGGTGGTGACAGTTCTCCCCAAGGTGCAGGTGGCGGGACTCAGGCCTGGAGGCAGAGAGGCGCTGGTGTACCGAGCGCTCCCGGAGCTGTGCGGTAGACACCTGTGCCACCGGGCACCGGGTCCTGCAGGATGGAGCGGCTTGCCCAAGGTTTCAAAACCACAAAATGCCAGTGTCAGAAGATTGTAATGAAGGTTAAATAAAATAATAAAATGTATGTGCAGGGATTAACACAATTAAGGCTTAACAAAGCTTACACACACATACATATGCATAGTGATGTGTTTATAAGAGTTAACAATAAGCTCACTGGGAAAGGAAAGCCCTAATTTGTACTGTTTGCCAGTGGTATAAATGTGCCTTACCATGGCTAATTTCAGGCTAACAATGTGAAGTCAACTGGCTTGCAAAGTACCTGAGAATTTGACAATTGGCTTTTAAGAACCAGTAACAAGCTGAGTCCCAGTTCACTGCTACTCTGGCTCATACTGGCTTATAAGAACCAATTGTTAAATTTGTGTATTGTTTTATATTATTTAATAGGTTTTATTAGGTTATATATTATACTTATAAAAGAATGTCCTTTTAATACATAATATGTATTTAATCTACAAATAGGTAATAGATAAATGAATTCGTTTTCATAGATAACATAGTTCATAAATCTTTTATTTCCTATTAAAATTATGTAATAAACTATAAAATGAATGTGACACTTTAAAAGTGTGTAAAGACAAAAGTAGAACACCCACAAAGGTGAGTTTCTTCCTTCCTTTTCCTCGAACTACAGATGCAGGCTTCAGGCCTGTCCTTCTTCCGTCCACCTCTCCCGAGCCCAGTGTTCATGGATTAGAATCTAAAAAGAAACCCAGACGCAGGCACGGAGTGCTTCAGTAGTGAAATGGAATGGATTCCATGAGGCTAAGACTTGTTAATGGTCTGCAACTGCTGATGGGATCTCTCTCGGGCCCAGATCCGGCTGCTTATCTGATGGGAGCTATCAGTGCTGGGCTCCAGCAGAGCACGGAGCAGTGGATGAGCTGACAAAGGCTCCCCCTGTCCCAGACAGGCGTGCCTTAGTGCATGAAGCCCGTCTTGCTAATGCTCCACTGACACCCACACACCCACACACCCACACACACAGGTTCACACATACACATACATACTGCTTTTTCTTTAGCATCTTCCTCTAAGTTATAATGATGGATTTAACATCTTAGTGTTCCCCAAATTCAAGGACAATGCCTCATACTTAGAAAAACAAGCACCTTCTGGGATCAAATAGATGCAGTTAATAGAGAAGTCCTTTTAAGAGTCACTGAGCTTTTCCTACATACCTGAAACTTCGTGTGCATCCACCTGTTCACTCCTTACAGCCATCCTGTGCCATGGAGGCTATATTTCCATCCCGTTTCCCAGGAGGAAACAGGCTCAGGAAGCGGGAACACTTTGTTGAGGGTCACACAGCTGGCCAGCGGCAGTTTTCTGCCTGGTCTACCTCTAAGGGCATTTCTATTTTTTCCCCAATTTTACCCCCCATGCCCCCATACCAGGAACTTCCTATTTTTAGACTTTGCATCTGAAACCAGTCTCCCCCAAATCATGCAGAAAATCTTGGCTCCAACCGCTCCCGATTGGCAGATGTCCGTTTGTCTTTTGCACGTCCATGGTTATTTTTCAGCGTAACGGACAAGCTCAGCACTTTATGGCTCAAATGTCTGAGAAATCACAAAGGCGTATTCTGCATGGGCTTCAAGAGCAAGTGAGGAGAGTCTTGTCTAAGATTCCAGGGAGGCGGACCTGCTCTAGGGAGTATTTCCTAGACAAGAGGATTGCAGGAAGCAAGAGGAAGCCCTGTGATGGCAGGTGTCTAGTTGGGGGAACTGAGGAGTGTGAGGCTCATGAGTCACTTTATATGAAAGAGCAAAGCCTATAAGAAATGAGGTTATTTTGAACATAGGTCCGTTTAAACATTTCTAAAGCACCTACTGTGTGTAGGCACACTCTTCGAATGACCAACTGGGATCTGATATGCTAATTACACAAGTGTTTCCATTGCTTTATTTTTCACTCCACTGTATTTTTTTTACACCAAAGGGTTATTTCCCACCTTCTTCTAGGCTTGAGTATAACTCACTTTTCTGGGTTTCCCAATATTGAGTTCACTTTGGAAAAATGTGCCAGTTGTGAAGGTATTTATTTAAAAGGGAAACCCTTATGCTAACCTGTCTTACCCCATGCTACACATTATATGCATCAGTTGAACTGGCCCTCTGTCCCCAAAAAGACTCAAGGCCCCTTGTAAAAATGGGCTGGTTTGGCCCCTTGGTTTTCCTCAGGATTCTACCCGAGCATGCAAGGCCTGGTGTCCAGGGAGAGTCTGTATGCACACGTTCAATGACGGAGCTGTAAAGACGATACTAATGAGATAGGATTTTAACTATTATAAGTAAAGCAGCCTTATTGCACAGGGACAAGGTCATTGCTCAAGGTGACTCTTCCAAAGGGCTGATCCTTGTTTGAAAATGAGAGCTCTAAGTATTTGTTCAGAAATCTTGCACTTTAGAGTAACATGGTGGACTGTTTTCAGAAGTTGTTTAAACAGATATGAAATGGTCATACGGGCCCCTGAACTTTTGATAACTGCCGCATTTGGCCACCCAGAATGTGTGTGACAAGGACTAAGAATGGGGGAAAGCTCTGTTTGTGAGTGTGTGTGCATGCGTGTGTGCACATGCATGCCTGTTGTGTGTACATGCATGCATGTTGGTGTGTATGTGCCCGTCGGTGGACCCGTGGATATTTTACACATAGTTGTAAGAAAGAGAGCATGCTTCAAGGGGAAAATGGAATATTGGTGTCCTGTTGGTGTGTACCGAAATCCTAACTCTGCTTTTTGATGGCAGAGGGACCTGGGGCAAATCACGTGTCGTCCAAGAGCTAAGGATGCCTCCTGTCAAATGGATATGTGAAGACCTATGTCATAGGCACAAGAGGACCCCAGGGTGCAAAGCCACCGCGTGGCCTACTTGGGATTGTACAGAATGTTGGACTCAGTCACATGTCCAAATGCTTCAGCGAAGTCTCTAACTCCATTTGAAGTCAGGCGGATAAGCCGTGTCACACTTTATGGAAAAGAAGAGAGGTCTAATAGACTCTCTACCCAGAGTCGGGCACTGCACACCCCCTCACAGCCACCTAAGGAGGCCGGCGCTGGTCCCATTTCACATCTGAGGAGGGGACCTCCCACAGAGCTGCAGGCTTTCAAGCTGGGTCTCCCAGCTTGACTTCAGAGGGGGCTGGCCTGGACCTCCACCTTGAAAACCCCTCATTACTCTCTAGAAAATTCCAAAGCTCAGGCCCCCTCCACCACAGCCATCACCGAGAAAAATCGCAGGCTGGTGCCCAGTGTTGCTCAATCCCTGCACTTCCTTTTCCCCTTATAATAGAAACTTCTGCCTTGGCTGGGAGAGGGGCCACCAGGCTGAGCGAGAGGCAGGGGCCTCCTCCCCCCTTTTCCAGAGGGACAGGGCAGGGCGGGCAGGCGTTTCCGCCTGGCAGGGGCTGTGGCCCCGGCTCCCAGGAGGCTTGTTTGTGGAGACAGGAGTCGGCCCCAGGGCACCAGGAAGCCGGGCTTCTGCTGAGCATATTTCTGGGGCTGGAATGCCATCCCTTGGAGAGCCTGTCTCTTAGAGACGCCAGGTCTGAGTGGGCTTTATAAAACTGCAGAGGCCTGTGGTGTTGGGGGGCAGGAGGTTCCCACATGCCAGGCTGGACTGCCCCTGGTGGGGGGTTCCCTCAGGCATTTCTAATTACAGGAGTTATTTCTACCCCGCTGATTATGTGGTTCTTGCACTTGGCACGAGGAATGGAGCCAGTCAGTACTAACTCGGCGAGTGTCAGCCCTGGCCCAGGTGCGCCCGTTTGGAAGCAGAGCAGTTAATACACGGGCGGATTAGGTGGCTCTTAGGCTTCGCCACAATTAGAAACTCAGGACGTTTGAAATATTAACTGGGGCATGTGGGTAAGAGGCAGCGCCCGGCGTCTCTGCCAAGGAGCTCGCAGCCCCGAGGAGGCTGCGGGGAGTTATGTAAGGACCTGGCGTGGGAAGTAGCCTTTACCGGGCGCTTGCTGTACGTCTGTGGTTCTTGTACACATTCCTCTCTTGACTGTCCCTAGAACCTCGCAGCCAGGACTGCGTCTCCCACTTTACAGAGGAAGAAATGGGGAAGAACGCAGAGAGGGCAAATCAAGTTCCCAAGTCTGCACAGCAAGAAAGTGCAGGTGGAAATCTGAACCCTAGGTGGGTCTTTTCCCTGTACCACCCCACACCATGCCCTGGGCAATACCTGCCCACCTCCAGGAAGATAGTGAGATGCTTGTAAAAAGTAAAAAGAGCTAAGAAAAAAATAACACTAGCAATAGTAAGCCTAGGAGCTGATATTAATTGAGCACATACTATGTGCACACCCTGTGTTACAATTTGAATATGCTCACGAGCTAAGATTAGGTTTGACTGCAGGCCTGTCTGCCTCTGAAACCCACCCTGTTTCTAAGATGCTGCTGTGCCCCTCTCCAGTCTGAAAGGCAGAGATGGGTAGATGCATCTCCTAATATAGGGCTCTTCACTTGCCGCCCTGCCTGGCCTTCATTTATTCATCTCTTCATTTATGGAGAATAAGCATTTGTTAAACACCACCATGCACTGGTCACTGTGCTAGGAGCATACCACAGACCCTCTGGTTCAACTGTCCCTGCAGTAGTATGGGGTTGCTAGTATTTATTACTCTTTTCATGGTCTGGATAAGAAAACCAAGTTTCATGAGCAGCAGTCTGCTTAGTAAACAGCCTACTCTGCTGCAATTGGTCCAAAGGTGCAAACCATGGACTGTCACCTAGAGAAAGGTCCATGTCACATAGACTGCAAGGAGAGAGAGGACAGCAGATGGTAAAGCAAACAAGTTAAGAGCTGGAGGAACCAGCATGGAGCCCAGCATGGGAGTCACCCAGCAATCCTAGGGATCAAAATGGCCCAGACAGATCTTTGGGGACCCCAAAGAAACGGCTGGTGAAATATTAATTATGGGACATAAAATTTAATAAAACCCACACCTTATGGACTTCATGTGTTGTTGTATTTTGTTTCCCTCACTTTGTTTTGATTTTTGGAGAGGTCTTTTGGGCGCTGGCTCTCCACCGAGGTCCCTGTTTACAGTCTGGAAACAGACAGGCACAGTCAAAACCAGATTCCTTCAGCTCAGTTCTATTTTCCACTTCCCTAATTACAACATTCCTTCCCTTTGGACATCATTCAAGTTCTCCTTTCTCTCGAGTTGCACAGCTACCACCTGGCTGTAGGAAGGAAGCAATAGACTGCATGCTTCTAAGAATGATAAGGAGGGGAAGCCAGCGAAGGGGGCCCTCCTTGCCCAGGCTTGCAGCCCTCTGGGGCCCCACACGTGCCTCCTCAGAGCAGGGTGATATGAGCACAGACCTCATCCACAGAGCTGAGAAGTGTGACCAGCTTGAGTGTAAGGGCTGGGAGGGGGGTGTCTTCACACTCCCACAGCCAAGCACACAGCAAGCACATGGGACATGGCCAACCTGGACATGTCCGCAGCCAGTGCGACGCAATCTCAAAGTTGTTTTGAAATACAGCAATTAAGACGTGGAAGCTTCAGAATGGGCTACAGTTTGATTGTTAACGTGTTAATTTAAAGCAGATTTGATGCTATCCCTATGCCACAATCATGTTGGCTCATTTGCATTTTGGCCTGCTTTCTTGAGTGAGGAAGAAGGAAAATGCAGCAAAAGGGGAGAGAGCTGGGCGTATACCCCAGCCAGGCTCGGCCCCCTGCAGCCCTTTATCCATGCTAGTTACTGACATAGTCTTCTGCCGGGAGATATTCTCTATCTGAATTGCACTGTGCTACCACCCCTTCACAGTTTGGGAGACAAGCTCATTAAAATCTGTGTCCCTGCATGGGTGGGGTCACTTGTGTGTACCACATATAGAATCCGTTCCCTGTCTGTGGCCAAGAGAGGAGCATAGATTATGACCTGGTAGCTTTTCACTCTCCATCTTGAAGTGGGGGGAGGAGTGAGATGCTTATCCCACTGCACACAAGACTTTTGACTAATCCAACACAAATGAGATCGTTGATTTGTTGACTCCTGGCATTCATGCCTAGTTTCTCAATGTTGTGAAATACTTTCCCCGTGCTAAGACGTTACTGGGAATGCATTTTTCCTCTTTCACTAAACTGTCTTTTATCCCGTAAAAATGGGAAGTAGAGAGGTTGAAAATCACTGCTCGAAAGCAAGAGTCACAAACTCTTTCTGGAAAGGACCAGATGGAAAGAACTTTTGATTTTCTGACTCAGATACTTGCTGTGCCAGCTACTTAAGGCAGCCATTGTTGTGGGAGAGCAGCCACAGACCATACGTGGATAAATGGGCATGGGTGTGTTCTAAGGCCACTTTCTTATGGACACCAAATTCTGAAGGTCACACGATTTTCACAGGTCATGAGAAATTATTGTGGTTTTTTTTTTTAACTTTTCAACCATTCAACAGTGGAAAAGTATTCTAAACTCACAGGCCATCCACACAAAGGCAGCAGGCTGGAATTGTTCAATGGGTCAGAGCTTGCTGGTCCATGAAATGTAAGAGTTCCATGGAAATGTCCATGGGCATCGCCTGTGCTCCATTTGGCCTCTGGTTATCCTTAAAGTGGAGGGTTAGAACAGGCCTGTGCTGTCCAATGGGGTAGTCACTTGCCACTGGTAGCTACTTAAATGCAAATGTAAATTAATTACAATTAGCAACTTAGTCCCTGAGTCGCATTAGCCACATTTCAAGTGCTAATTAGCCATCTGGGATCAATGGCTTCCATACTGAATGGCACAGACATGGAACATTTCTATCATCATAGAAAGTTCTACTAGATACCTCTAGATTAGAATAATCGTTAAGACCTATTCTTGGTCCAAGAGTTCTTGGATCTTTGATTTTCAGCCATGGATGTATAGCATGGAAAAGAAGGAGAGGAGAGACAATTATTTATCCCCTTCCATATCATGTAGAAAGATACTGGGGATTGTAGTGGGTTGAATAGTGTCTTCCCCAAATTCTTGTTTACTAGGAGTCTCAGAATGTAACCTTACTTGACAGTAGGGTCTTAGCATATAGGTCCTTAAAGATCTCAAGATGAAATCATCCTGGATCTGGGGGACAGGGCTAAATCCAATGACTGACATCTTTACAGAAGAAGGTGTTATAAACACAGTGAGGCACAGAGAAGAAGGTGATATGAAAATGGAAGCAGAGGCTAGAAGACAGCCACAAACCAAGGATTGCCAAGGTTACTAGCATCCACAGGAATCTAGGAGCAAGGCAAGGAACAAATTCTCCCCTAGAGCCTTCTGAAGGAGAGAGCCCCGCCCACACTTTTATTCCAGACTTTTAGCCTTTAGAATTGTAAAAGAATGCATTTCTGGTGTATTAAGCTACCAAGTTCATTGTGATCTGTCACAGCAACCAGAGGAAACTAATGCAAGGATTGGGGGAGTTTTGATGAATAGAAGAACCAACTTATTAGCACATTACATAGTCCTTGAAATAATTTGAGAAGTGATGAAAAAAATCTAAGCAAGGGTTTCAAAAGAGCACCATACAGAGCCAGGTCCAGAGAATCCTACTTCATGGAGAAATTCCATTTCCCAATAGCCGATGTGCTTGAAGAGAGGCTTTGGAAATACAAACAAGAGTGACAAATGTTAAGGGGGCAGAGAGGGAACAAGCCTGCTTCCTCGCCTGCTGGATGTGGGGGGAGGCAATCCTGCCCAGAGAGGGAAATCAGACGGGGAGGGAGAGAAGACCGACTCTACATCAGGGAGACGGACTCCACATCAGTTTGTATAAGGCATTTGCTCACCAGCCTGCAGCACGTGTGTGGACTGACTAGGAGGCTGCCTCATAAAAGTCCTTATCTCTGGAGAATGCAGAGCAGTGATTCGGGGCAGAGTCTAATGGAGCTGCTTAGGCATCAGGTGGAACAGAGGTGACAAATACGAGATCATTTTGCTGAGTTCACTTTTCCGAGTAAAGGTGATTGTGATGCAGGGCTATCAGGACTAAGAAGCAACACAGGTAGGTCTTCTCCTGCCTCCCTCCTTGATGTCTAAGATGACATGGAGGAAGTCAGTTTGTTCCCTGCTAGGAAAATCTTTAAACTGAGACTGTTCAGCCTGACCTGTGGTGGCGCAGTGGATAAAGCGTCGACCTGGGAACACTGAGGTCGCCAGTTCAAAACCCTGCACTGGTCTGGTCAAGGCACATATGGGAGTTGATGCTTCTAGCTCCTCCCCCCTTTCTCTCTCTCTCTCTCTCTCTCTCTCTCTCTCTCTCTCTGTCTCTCTGTGTGTCTCCTCTCTAAAATGAATAAAATAAAATAAAAAAATAAACTGAGACTGTTCCAACTTCAGAGATGGTAGATTTCTTTGGGGAGGCAGCTTGAAAGACTTGACCTCCGCCCATCCCAATCGGTGCCCAACACAGACACTTCAAGCCTACTTCCCTCCCCATAACCTACCACTGGGTCAACCCAGTTGACAGGCCAGACTACATTTGACAGCTCCACCCTCCAAGGGTCTTCTGAGTCTGGGGGCAGCAGCTTGGGTGGCTTGAGCCTGGACTTTCCAGTGGGCAGTGATCCTGTGCTGAAGAGTAAAGCCTCTTATCAAATTTCTGGAGGGAGAAAACGTTTTATGGAGGCCAGTTTAGTCATTAATATAAAAAACCAGAGAGCAACGCCTGTTCTTGTCCCCAGCCACTCCCCTTCTAGGAACGAATCCCAGCAGGCTAATATCAGAAACAAACAGATCTTGATGGGCAGCCACATGGCATAGGATACAGGCTTGACCTTCTCTGCAAGTCTTACGTTTGACTACTCCTCTGTCGCAAGTTTTCTGTGTCTGTCTGGATGATGTATTTCACCCTGTTAAGCCTCTGCTTTTACATCAGTAAAATGGTACTAATAATAACACCTACCTCATAGGGTTGTAATGAGGATTAAATTAAACCATGTAGGTAACATGGTACACACATGGAAGACACTCAAGAAAAGGTGGGAACACCTGTTGCTATGGGGTTTTTTCTTAATCAAAAATGTCCATCTAAGTTGTTGCTTATGATTAAAAAGCTAGAAGCAAGCACAATTTCCAAGGATTAATTATGACATATAGGTACACATACACACATGTATATGTGTGAGAGAATAAATGGTATATACCTTGTAAACCATTATTTTTAAAGACTATTTAATAATGGTTATCATATGGGAAGGAGTCAAAATAGAATATTAAGTGATATAAGCAAAATTAAACATTGTTTTAAAATTCCTCTTTATCATTACATCCCCACCCCCACCCCTACCCCCCACACATAGCCCTATGGGAAAAACAATAAGATTTATAGAAAAATGAAAATACTAATTAAGGATAGCATATGGATAATTTTTAATTTTTTTAAAATATTTTCACTCTATTTAAAATGTTTTAATAATGTTATATATATCCCTTTGATAAAAAAATTAAAATATCAATAAAAAATACTGTGGATTTTGCAGTCAGACTCATACAATTTCAAGGGTTCACTTTCTATTCAGGAATTGAATAATCTTGGATGAGTTCTTTCACTGAGCCTCACTTTCCTTGTATTTAAAAAAGGAGGAGAGGAGGGATCATTGAATTCATCTTAAAGGGCTGTACTGAGAATTACATAAGGGTAAAGTGCCCGACATATATATAGGAGAAGGCCGTGTACTACGTACCCAAGGTCAGAAGATCCTTGAGGGACAATTTCAGCTAGTTTTGGGAGGACATTGACATGCTTAGTGGCTCAGTGGAAATTCTGAGACAGCCTCCTTGCCCGGCAGCAAAGCGGCAACACTTTCTTGGAGGCAGAGCTGCACAAAGAAGTCATGGAATGCCGCTTTGAAGGACTTTGGCAGGTTATTGCCCTGCTCATGTAATCTTTGCTTATCATAGCAACTCATTTCAGAGTCCATTGGAAATCCCAGATTGATTCCATTGATGAGTCACACTGGCTACTTGCATTGTACGGTCCAAGAAAATTGACAGTTGGGGTAATTGTAAAAAAAAAAAAAAAAAAAATCTAACCGAAACAGGGTGGTTGGTGTCTGTATGTGGGAGGGTAGTTCAGTTTCTGGCAAAAATTAATAATGATGACATGCCAAGAACACGTATGGATCTGTTTTTTTATATGTAAGTTCCTGTGAGAAACACTGTTTGATTCTCTTCCTTTTCTCCAGCTTGACTGAGCTAGAATTGACGTATAACATTGTTTAAGTTTAAGGTGTGCAATGTGCTGATTTGATACACTTATAGACTGTGACATGATTGCCACCTGCATCATCTCATGTAATAGTTAACAATACCATATTATAGACTTGAAAGTTGTGGAGAGAGTAGATTTTCAATGTGCTCACCACAAAGAAAGAAGTGGTAATTATGTGTGGCAATGATGCTTGCTTTTCTATTGACTTTTTACAACTTTTTGTTTTTAATGGATGAGGACAACAAAGTTTAGGAAACGTAGCACTCTGTCCAAAGACAGAGCTAGTAGGTGACTGAGCTGCAATTCAACACCCTTACAAAGCTAAGTCCAGAGCCCAAACTCTAACCCACAGGTGCCCCTCCCCACCCAGATACCCCAAACAGAATTTCCTTCAGTTGAGTCCGAGAAGCACAGAGGGAAAAGGGGTACAGGATGGTGTTTGTGGACTGGATGGCAGAGAAGTACCAGTCTTCATGAGCCTCCTTCCTCATCCCTGTGTGATCTAGGAGGCGGCTCTGAACTATTAGGTTTCCTAAGGCTCTTTTATTATTACAATTACTCCTAGATGTTCTGATTGTGGATGTTATTATGAATGCTATTTCAAATCAGCTTTTAGCATTCTAAGGCACTAATGTAAGCATACAAGACCATTCTCTTGAGCAGATCATCTTTAATAAAAACAATAGATCAGGCACAGACTCTTATTAAGGGGGCATTGAATCCCCGAGACTGTAAGCCTCTCTTCAGACTACGCACCCTCACAAAACGTCAGGAACCTGACTGAGAGAGAGGTCAATGAGAAAGTCGAAAGAACAGAAGAAAGAAAACAAGATGGAAGGAGGAAGAGAGCTGTAATTTTACCTCCGTTTCATAAATACAAAGGGGTGTGTCTTTAGGATATTTACAAAGTGGCGCAGATCCTGGTGCGAGGCACCAGGGTATGGTTTATAGAACACGAGAGTAGCAACCTGCAGTCTTCGGCTCTAAGACCGGCACTATCACTTACTAGTTTGTGTCTTTGAACAGTTACTTACCTCTGTGCCTCTTAGTTAGTAACCTGATTTGCCCTTGTCTTGCCTAACTGGAGTGACCCTGTCTTAGTTTGCCCAGGACAGCCCCTGGTTCCACCTGTTGTCCCGGCGTGAATATTAATAGCACCCTTTCACTTCTAGAAGTGACCCTCTTTGGGTGATAAATTACATGTTCACCCCATGCCTAACTTAGAGTGTTATGATGGCTAAAGAGATAAGAGTTTGGATATGTTTTGTAATAGTTAAAGTGCTGTTACAGACTCAAGGGAAGGGAGAGGCACTTCTCAGTTGCTCTGAACACCCCCTTTAAGACGTGGAGACTGGTTTAGGAATGGCTGACAGCAACATGGGGAAAATGCTCAACAGTATCAACTGAGTTCAAAATGATGTTTGCAGTGCAGTCTCTACACATATAAACAAAAATATGCAACGGGAACACACAAAGGGACAACAGTGGTTGTCTTTGGTGAGACTATGGGTAAGATTATGCCACTTTTTTTTTTTGAATGAGTCGGTTAGTTTTTATTTTGAGAGGAAAAAAAAAACACCTTCAAAAATACAAAGAAAGAAATGACCTGTTCTAGACCTGGACACAGCGAGAGGCAGAACACACAGAAGTTCCTTTCACACCTTCATTGTGAGAAACAGGCGCAGTGGCTGCCAGAGAAGGGAGAAGCTTCTAGAGCAAGAGTTTCTCTCTCATTAAATGCCACTCGGTTGTAACAGTGTTCAAGCCACCTTCAGCCAGATTGCAAACAGGACCTGGGGTCTCGTGAGCAGAGGGACCGGAGTGGCTGTTTGGACATCTATGGTTTGTCATAGCCCGGATGGGACTTCTATTCTCAAATCCAACACAGCTTCATGCATAATCCAGTCACAAAATTCTATAGAGTCCAACAAGTTATCTAAACACCAAATCATAACACCTTCAGTTTTTCTACTCATTAAAAAACAGAAAAAAGAATAGTTAGTTCAGGACAATACTAGAATTTTATTTTGAACAAATCAAACAAATCATATCTGTTTAACATAAAGTCTCTGAAACAGACATTTCCTGAGCCCCCATGTGGTCATATAACCCTCAAAGCTGTAGTGGCTAATTGCTCTATATTTTCACAAGAGGTACAGTGAGACTTTGGGAGGACAGTTTACTTGCTAAGAGTCACAGAAAAAGGGAAGATTTAAGTTTTGCTTAAAAAAATATATAGCTGGCAAGTGGCAGAGTGGGGAATTGAACCCATGCCTGCCTGCTTCTCAAACCTTCTGCTACTGCAAGGCATGAGCTAGTACAGATAGACTGTATTCCCTGAATCCCAGCATGAATCTCAAGCACATCCATGACCCACCTTGCCTTGTTGAGCACCCAACCCTCCAAAGACATAATCCCCTGGGGCAGATAGCCTTCAGACAACGGTGAGATACCATGACTTCCTCCTTGTTATTTTCTCAGCCAGACTTCCAGGCGCTCAAAAATACTGCCCTGCTTATACTGCTCTGTTTTGGAAAGTAATTTCACTCAACTTTCTGAGTTCTATTTTCTACTTGTTCTCATTCTAGTGGAGTTAAAATATCACCTCTTCACACATGAATGCAGCAAATGTGTATTAAGCAATCACTATGTGCAAGGTGGAATGCTCCAGCCAGGGCCAACCTGGCCCAGAACAGAGGCAGACCTGGTCTCCCACCAATCCACAGAGGGAGTGACCCATGTGATCTCTGAGAGTGCTTCTGTCTATAAAATAGAGGTGCTTAAACCAAGCAAATTCTAAGCTCCCTTTTGGCACTATTGAGCTATAAATTACCTTGGAAAAATAGACCATGACCCCCCAAATAACTTTGTAGGAGAGGTTCAAGATTAGATTTTAACTTCTTTCCCTTCTCCTTCTTCCAAAAAGTTTTAGCAGTGACTGTGCCAGCTAAGGGCTTTAAACTTTTTATGAGATTTTGACTTCCTATTTTAATGCGGGCAGATACCTCTTTTCAGAATAGTTCAAGACTCATAACCACATCTTAAATAATTGCTCTTCTCTTAAACAACTCTGAAAACCTTGGGGAAACACATGGTCCTGTTTCCGCAGAATTCCCTTCTTATTGAGCAATCAATGCTGAGAGGGTGACTTTTCATTAACATCCGCTCTTCCCTCAAATCAACTTGTCATCTCATTGGATGAAACCCAGAACAGACCAGTAAAATGTTGTTTAAAAAAACTCACAAAAAACAAATATGCCCACTGGCATTCTCATTAACTTAATTTTAACACAATTTTTGAAATTGTGAGTTTTAGGCCATTTGCACGGTTACCTTATTACGTGGAAATTGCCTTTTATTGGCTTTACTTTCTAACAGATGCTAACTTGCACGAAAGAGGCTACCATAAAATGTACCTGCATTGGAGAAATGTCCATCTATCAATGTAGACCCTCGTAAAGAATTCAAAGTGTTAGATAAATTGTTTCCATTAAGCTGAAAATACTCCTTCGGGTGTGAGCTTCTAATTCATGAGTTGCTGTAAACTGATTCAAATAATGAAACTTTTTTTTTCCCTGGGCTGATAATAATCTAGTGGAGAACATGCCGAATCCCTAAGGAAGATATTATCTAATGATTTCTACAATTGTCCCGAAGTCCAGACAAAGCTGTTGTATTAAAGTGTGGTTTTGGTAAGGCTATGATTCTGTCCAGCTGTTTTATTTCTATTTTACAAAGAAAGTGGGATATTTGACAGACATCTGGGTAGATGGATGGTAATCAGAGCTGTGGTCTATAGAGAAATTAAGAGAGAAACCAGGAGCTGATGAAAACTGAAATCGAAAAAAGAAATGCAGCCACATTTAAAGTTTTTACATTTCTCTATTTTGGAAAAGCACCAAGCGGCACACAATAAATGAGAAAGAAGCTGATGAAAAAAAACTCTGTTTATCGCCAGAGCAGACAATAGACACTGATATCTCTTTTCTTCATGATAATGTTCCGCAGATGCTGTCCGGGGTTAATTTAGGTTAATCATATCACCAGACACAAGGTAATCTCACCTATCACAGCGACAGCCTGAAGTCTCAGGGAAAGCATCTCTATTGCAGCTCTTGGAGAAAAAAAGCACGTCTCTCGATCTCCGAATGGCAGCAGGCAACTTTGCCTGTAAAGGAAGCGCTATCTGCCACGTTTAGTTTGCTGCATCCATCCAATTAAATCTAGTATGTGGTTAATGAATATGTAAGATACGCCAGGAACTATGCTAGTTACTGAGAATGAAGGTTAGGTAATTCACATACGGAAGCATGTGTAAGTGCCTACTGTGTGCTGGCATGTGGACCCTGCCTGTCCACAGGAGGCTGCGACCACTTAGGGATATGATAAGGGTGAAGGCAGAGGACTTGCAAAGGAAGGCCTGGGGAAGATCCTCAAAGACCACTCCGCTTCCCCTTTCTCCATGTCCCTGTCAGCTAAATGATCAAAAGAGGAAGTCCAGCCTTTGCCTTCCTCGAAGCATTTCAGGCTATGTCAAAACTGTTTCAATGTTATTTTGTGGTTCAGACTATGATCCTGAAACCTAACTGCAGCTGGTTATTGAAAAATGCAAATAAGTCACATGTTCAGGCTTCAAATGTAACATTTTTCTCTGAGTCAGCAAAATATTGGAAAGATATACATTTAAAGTATCTTTTTTATTACAATAGTAAAATCTGCTCATTGCAAAAACTGTTCAGACAACATAGGAGAAAATAAACAAATAAATAAAAATATCCCCTTTCTCCAAACCCTCTATGCTTATAAACTTCTTCCAATGTTTTCTCTCTTTCTAATGAATTTATTTCAGAGTGATAGAAGGAGAAAGAAGTTTAGAGGAGGGAGGAAGGGAGAAAGAGAAAGGGAAAAATATCAATTTGTTGTTCCACTTATTTATGCATTCATTGGTTGATTCTTGTATGTGCCTTGACTGGGGGTTGAACCCATAACCTTGGCATCTTGGGATGACACTCGAATCAACTAAACTACCCGGTCAGGGTCTCTTTCAGTGTTTAAGGTCGATGCTTCTAGACTTTTGCCGTGCCAATCTGAAGTCATACCACTGTATGCATTTTAAGCTAAATAGAGCAGGCTAATGTTTGCTGAGCACTACACATGTGCAGGCCTCTCCATGCTTTGCATACTTAAGTTCATATCAATCATACACAGGGGTTGGTAAGCTTTGGCCCTGGGGCCAAACTCAGACTCCCTCCTGTTTCTGTAAATAAAGTTTTATTGGAACACGACCACATCCATTTGTTTGCCTATGGTATAGATGGTGGTTTTGTGCTACAATAGCAGAACTGAGTAGTTGTAATAGACAGAGCATGACTTGAAAAGCCTAAAACATCTACTATTTGACCTTTAACTGGAGATGTTTTCTCAGTCCTGAAATAATAGATAACTATGTAAAGGAAAAGGACTGAATGGATAATGAAAAGAAAACAGCTATTAACACAAGTTAAATGACCAATGAATCTAAACTTTTTAAAAGTCATTGTTGTATTATCTACATTTTCAATAATAATGGATATATTACATTTGTGGCTTAGTTACATATTCCATTTAGAGAGAATTCTAGATAAACATAAATAAAATTGATAAACCATTATCACAAATGAAGACAATTTATAACTGAAATTTCTACTGTTTGCATTCAAACACAATACCCTGAAAGGGATTTCTTTAAAAAAAAAAAAGAGTTTATAAACACTTTATAAATGAGATTTCTATAATAATATTTATACTATCATTTTCTAAGAATATATATTTTATGGAGATTTAAGAATGTGGCAGATACTACTAGCTGATCATCATATCTGCTGCTCTTCAATCTGGGCACCTAGACTACATCGCTCAGCTTCCTTTGGAATGGCATGGTCATGTGACTAAGTTCTGCACAAAGGGATGTGGGCAGAGTCAGAGTTGAAATGTCCCAGTTCTAGAACTCTTCCCTAAACACCTCTCTGTTAATGCCTCCTGCATTTGGCTGACATGGAGATAGCCTCCTGGGTACACTTAGGAAGCCCATAATAAAGATGGCAGAGCCACAAGATGGAAAGAACCTGGGCCTCCTAATCAACACTTGGAGGAGAGACACCCAGGAAAGACACCTATTATGTAAGCAAGAAATAAATTTTGCATCAAGCCTCTGAGATGTGGGGATTTATCTGTTATCTTTCCTAAGGAGAGTTCACTGTGTTTATAGAGCTAGCTGTTGACAGATGGCTTTGAGATGAAGCAATGATATAGAATCCCTTCTCTAGATAACGTCATTCAATATCTTCCCCTTGAAATCAAAGTACTAGAAACCCCTTTTGGACCTCTGTCAACTGGTACTCAATCACAATGAGTAAGTGGTCCATGACACTCCCAGCTAAGCCTTTGTCTGTCTCCATTTCTAGCTCTCTACTCTAGCAGTAACTGTGCCCTTAAGGGACCACCTCAATCTCTCTCCTGCTGGCATCATATTCACCACGTTTCCTTGTCAAGCTTTTTCCTCTCTGCCACAAGGTATTGGGTTCCATGTAACTTAAGATGGCATCCGGTAACAATTTTTACATTTATCAACCAGGATACTTTCTCACCTACTGACTCCTATATGTCTTGATAAAAGATAAAGCACCATTCTCCCGTCAGCAAGGAAGCAATGTAGATAAATTCCATGCCATTTATAATTCATCCCACCTTCATTAAGTATTCATACACTACTTATTGGCACACCACCTAAGTATCCCATGTAATAGAAAACAGAATAGCTAGAAAAGAAATTGGGAGAGGCTGGTTTATTAGGAGACTGGAAAAAGAGGAAAATAATTGATTTGCTATATCTTTCACCCTAAGCTGCTTCTTACAGAAAAATTTTCTGAACAGGTCATTCACCAGTGAATTAGCTAACATCCTGAGGGTGAAATGAACAGCACCAGTAGGAAGATCACTGCTATCCTCACTCATTATTTCTTTTATTTTCTTTTTTTTAAGTGAGAGAGGAGAGATAGTGAGGTAGATTTCTGCATGTGCCCCAACTGGGATTCACTCAACAACCCTGTATGGGGCCAATGCTCCAAATACCAAACTATTTTTAGTGCCTGAGGCTAATGTGCTCAGACCTACCAAGCTAACCTCAGTACCCAGAGCCATGCTTGAACCAATCAAGCCACTGGCTATGAGAGGGGAAGAAGGAGACAAGGGGGATAAGGAGGGGAAGAGAAGCAGATGGTTGCTTCTCCTGTGTGCACTGACCAGGAATTGAACCAGGACATCCATACACTGGGCAACACTCTATCCACTGAGCCACTGGCTAGGGTCCTTATTCATTATTTTAATACATATTTATTGGAAGCCTACTTTGGCAGGTTCTGAGAATAAAACAGATATCCTCTTCTTAAAGGCTGTACTTCTTAAGCAGATATAGAGAAAACAATGAATCCATATTGGAAATGTTCAACAGGTAGCTCCTTATTATTAAAGGTTAATTCTTATGATTACCAATAGCAATAACAACATTAAGTCATAATAATTAATCATAATTAGAATAGCCAAAATATATTGATTGTCTAATATGCTGAGAAAAGTATTGTATGAATTGCCTTATTTAATTTTCAAAAGAACTCTGAGTATGAATTTGCATTATTTGTGCCCATTTGACAGATAAAGACATTAAAGTTCTTAAAGATTATATCATTGATCAAAGCAAGATAGTAAGTCACAGACCAAGGAGAGGCTCACATCTGTTTGGACCCAGAGCCAATGCCTGTAGGCCTTCAGTGCTATTGTTCCCTAAGACAGAATGGTGTCCCAACAGAGAAGATATAGAGGAAGTAGGACATCAAGTAAAAGCCTAGACAAGCAGGAGGTCCCTTTAGAGTCAGAGGAAGAACATAATAGAAGAAGGCCACCAGGCACTGAAGACCAGCAGGGCACATCTCATGGTTTGCCAAAATTGACCTTGCTTACTTGTCACAGATGGCACCAACCTGATTTTGTTGCAGAGAAAAAAAAAGAAATTACAGGGGGAGAAGAAAGAGGCCCTGTGTATTCATTCAGTGTCAGTGATATCAAAGAGCTATTCCCTCATATTTACAAAAGAATTAGTTAGTAACCCTCTTCTAATGGAAAATACTCTTGAATTCAGGTCTTGGGGATAAATTTAGGATGTGCCAGATCCCCACAAACTGTTCTTCCAAACATCTACCTTTCCATGACCTGATCTGAGTCTGGCCAATTCACCATGGTGGGCCATGTTCAGGTCCATCTGATCCATAAAAAACAACTCTGGAAAAAGGTGGTCCCATCTTGCCCCTATAACCCTGATCTGACAAACTAGTTCTACCCATTCCTTGTCACTTCCATGTGTCTACATTTTCTCTTGAAAGGGCAACTCACCAACATTTCTTAGATGGCCATACCAGTAAGAGGTAGTCTTGAAATGAAACCATGATGTGCTCTAAGCTAATTTCAGAAGAAAGCCCACTAGATAGTAAGAGCTCAAGGGAGCTTTCCTTTGGTGTGAAAAAGAAAATGGCACTTAACTTTAAAACTATGTTCTTTGCTTTATTGTTTGCCATTAATGGTTAGGTGTTTTGGATAGAAAATGGACTAACACTGACGAAACTCTAGTGCACTAGACGAGTGCAGACATAGCAACTTCTACCTTTTCTTACATTGAGAGGCTGAAAAAGGCACACATGGAAGAGATAAGACATCGTCAACTCCTCTTGTACTGCAGCTAACCTATCTCTAGAAGACATCTCTCACACTGACCAAAAATACGTTTTCTCCCATATTAATGAAGTGGTTTTTATTCCCACCTCTCATAAATAAGATGCATACAACATATTTACACTTAAAAATTGACTTCAGATCAAGTGGGTGAAGATGGCTCCTGTTAGGCATATAAGTACCACATTTTTAGCAATAGAAAAAGTTAACATGGGTGTTCTCTTGGTGCATAGATAAATTCTACAGGAAAAACAGGGAGTTAAATGCCCCCATGTCCCAGACATCTGCAATTTACTTACCTATCATCCCCGCACAGCACACAGCTGTGTCCACACTGCATGAAGTCTGTGTGCTAACACACAGCCCTGGATATAGTCCTGGGTGGAGGACTTCACCGCAGAATTTATGGAGAACTAGCTAATTATTCAATTCAGTTCTATTCACTCCCATTATGGCCCCTTTTTAAAGCCTCTATGGAAAAGGTCATTTATCTCCAGGGACAAATTGTCAGAGCAGTGTTTTACCGATAGAAATACACCCATTCTGTTTGACAGCCACCCAGGAAGAGATAAACATTTCTCCTTTGCAACAAGTCCAAGGAACTGGGAGCCTTAGAGATCTACACATTTCAGAGGAATCCCCTCACATTCAAGAAATGCTCACCGGAGGACCCCACTGGATTGATGAATAAACACAAATGATTCCAAACCTCTCAATTTAAAACTGTGCTCAGGGCTTAGGAGAAGGTGATTAGCTACTAAGTCAACTCTACTAGCCAAAGCTGTTTATTATAACCTTATGCTAAGTAACAGATGACAGAAGTCCCCTCTGCTGAGCAAGGACCTTCTACACCATGACCTTAGAATATCCCGACCCAGTTCTTCACACCCTGGCAGCCAGCTCCCCAGAAACAGGGAAATAGTTCAAGTTCAACCTCTCAATGGGATTGCTTATTCCTGGAGCCCTCTTTTCTTTATGAGACCTTTGACTAAAAATTACATGTTTAATGGGAATACTTCTACTCATATGCAAATGAATGTTGGTCCATTGCAGCATGGAAGAATAAGTATATTTTATTTATTTATTCCTACAAACCCTTGTTTAGGAAATACACACAAATTCACAAGCATGCACACACACACACACAAACTTGAATTTATATATTTGCCTGGGTGATTCTATAAGAGCTTATAGAAAATTTGGGTCAAACTTAGCCTTGCGGGGACTTATCAAGAATTAATGGATATGGTGGTCATTGCTGTTGGAGAGAAAACCTGCTCAGAATCATGAGTACATCTCTTGATTAGGATGAGGTTGAAAGGAGCCATTCCTTTTAAGTAAAGGTCTCTCCCGGAATTAATTTCTAAATGAGTGCTGCAGGATTTTCTGTGCAACAAGTGTCACCTGCAATTTGTACCATGGTCTGACGAAGCTTCCCTCCCAGTTCCATGGGTCACGTTAAAGGACAGCACCCAAAAGCCAGGCACCTCTTCATAATTGAGTAGCACTTGAATTTTTTTTTTTTGAGCATGATCCCATTCGGACAATGATACTACATGGACAGAAACGACTAATAATAATACTAAAAATGTCAAGTGCAATATTGAAACATGTCAGTAATTTTTTCATTCAACCATGTCAGCAGCAAATCCAATCTGAAATATGCTGACAATAGTGGAGCTATGAAAACCAATATACTTGATGAGCCAGCCGGCCAATAAATTATATATGTGTACATATACATTTGTATGTACTTTCCACAAAAGTGGGAGACATGGGTGAGGGGACTTCAGGATGGCATGGCACATGACAGAAGCAGTTAGTTTATGTTCGACATCCTGTCCTCCTCAAATGGGGAGGAAACTTAATACGTAGTGATGGACAAGCACCCCAGAGTGATCAAGTCACCCCAAGGAGGTCATGGTAGCTTGAAATGCCATCTCAACTGGAAATCAGGACTAGCATTATCCATTGCCACCTCCCACTGTATGGAAAAGGGGGTGAAACCCATATCCCATAGAAGCCTTATTATTCCATTATTCTAAAATGTTGACTGTACTATATTTTTATAGTTCTAAAGAAACCTACAATCATTCTTACATTTCCTATGATTGCTCATCAGAGAAAAATTTTAAAAATAGGGATGATCAAAAAAGAAAAAATAATTGCCCACTATCCCATCTTCTGGAAAAGAGCACTAAAATTTTGGTATAAATAATAGCATTTGTGTGTCTGTGTAATGTGCCTTTAGTGCGTGACTATCAGCTAAATAGTGGAGGCAAAGAGCCCACAACTCACATCTCATTTCTCTCCCTAAAACCTCTCAATTAGCTATAAGATTAGACAGAACAATGAGAAGCATGGGCGCCTTCTTTTTCTTTCTGTTCTAGTCATGAGTAGGCATACGTCTCTCTGGGCTACTTTGGGTAGAACAAGTACACATGAATTTTTCTGTCACTCTTATTACCAACAGAAGACTGCTTTATCAACAACAGAAACCACTTTGCCCTCAGAGTCACAGGACTGAGTTTCTCCATTTAACGAAGGAGCGTGTTTTGTGTGTTTTAGATCATTTAGCAACACAGGAAAATATTCGCGGCTTACAAAGACTAGGGGGAAAGAAGCATACCATATAGATGCCAATTTGACTTCACCGCAACAACCAAAATACCAATCATAGCCAGCTCAAGAAGGCGGAAGGGGAGAAATTCTCCTCTTCTTACACATATCTGTGTTGCCCAAAAATTCAACAAGAAGCATGAATTGCCTTTTCAATAAAAAGACTAGTGCTATTAATGATAAAAATATGACAATGTCAAAAATATTGGTGTGTTCAGTTTATGCTCTTAGATTGTCTTGTTATTTTCAGTGTCTTCCTTATAACATACCATGAAAGATAATGTGCGACCCTGTGCATTAGCCAAAGGTCAAAGGGGAGAGCTTAGTTCTCTCTCTGCTCGGGCATTGTCATGGGTAGATTCACTGAGAAATGTTTTTTCCCCCTGGGGGACATCTCACTCCTTGGAGATTTTGTGAAGAGATGCAGGAAAAGATGTATTTTTTTTTTTTTAACTTAAACATATATGTTTGTTCTTTTTTCTTTCCCAGCTTTATAGGGAAGAAAACAAGTTAGAGAATATGTTACACAGCAGTTAACACTTACTGGTTAAGCGCTTTCTGTGTACAGTCTTAATTCTCTCCATTACCCAATGAGGTACGCTCTATTCTTCTTTCAAGCGTTTAGGATAGGAGACTAAGATCAGTGAATTAGAGGCGGAGCCAGGGCTCTAGTACAGTTGTGTGACATAAGCATTCATTCTCTGAACCACGATGGCAAACACAGATGATCAGAGGGATAAAACAGAAGTATAGGATACCCCAATATCACTTTCCCAGATACTCTCTGGTTCCTCCTGCCTCCTATGTGCCAGGCAGAGTTGCACTGGCTGGGGCTACTGCCGTAAACTGAACCTTCAAAACGCTGTTCTCATGCGGCTGATGTTCCCCAGCAGAGTTTTATTATGTAGCAAATACTATTTATGGTTTGTCTCTGTGTGCAACTGTCTAGTCCTTCATCAGTAACACACTCTTTTCCTAGCTTAAGCTTCATAATATATTTTAATACCGGAAATGAAAAGTCACTTCCCATTCCTCTTCATTTAAAAAAAATCTTGCTTATTCCTTCTCTTTAAACCAATCTTACAAAGAACATCTTCACACATGTATCTCTGTGCACTGGAATGATTATAGCTTTAAAACCAAGGAAGCATATCACTGTCAAATGGTATGTGCATTTAAAATATTTATACTTTTTGCCATATTAGCCTCCAAAGTGGCTCATTATACTTTTATTTATTTAAGATAGATTTTTTTTCCTTTTATTATTGCCTAAGCTGAATCTTTCTATATGGTGGACATTAGCACTTTGGTTATCATGAGCATTGTAAATATTTTCTCAGTTTAGCATTAATATTGTAAACTTAGAATTTTTTACAAGTTTTACAGTGTGTGGTTACCAGTCTTATCAATCTATTCCTTTACATTTTCTAGCATTAACATGCTTAAAAATATCTTCAACAGCCCTGGCTGGTTGGCTCAGTGGTGGAGCATCGGCCCTGAATGTGGATGTCCCAGGTTTGATTCCCAGTCAGGGCACACAGGAGAAGCAGCAGTTTGCTTCTCCATCCCTCCCCCTCTCGCTTCTCTCTTTCTCTTCTCCTCCCATCCTGCAGCCATGGCTTGATTGAAGCAAGTTGGCCCCAGGTGCTGACGATGTCTCCATCGCCTCTGCCTCAGGTGCTAAAAAATGGCTCCGGTTAAAATGGAGCAAGTGCCCCAGATGGGCAGAGCATCATCCTCTAGTGGGCTTGCCAGGTGGGTCCTGGTCAGGGCACATGTAGGAGTCTGTCTCTGCCTCCATACCCTCTGACTAAAAAAAAATGTTTTTTAAATCTCCAACCAAGATTTTCAGTACCTCATGTATTTTTTTTCCTACAAAAACTATGCAGGAAACTAAGAAAAAATAAGCAATCAATTGTTCTAATGTTATTCATGTTTTCAATAATCTTGCCTTTACCTCCTAATTTGCAATCCTACCTTCATAATATACTGAACTCTCAGACATAACTTGTCCAGACTCAGAGCTCTAAACTCAGTTCCATTACTCTATGTGTCTATTTCTGCAACATTTTAAGGGTATAGTCTTGTATCCAATAAACTAGGCTAATAATCTAATAATCTTTTCCTTTCCATATATAAATATATATGGGCTGTTCTGCATATTACTTCTTCTATATGATCTTTGAATTCAAACTGTCATTTAAAAAATGCCTTTTGATCTTAACTGAAATTACCTGAAAGTAAACATTTATTTGGGATAGTGTTGATATCTTTTAAATTACTTCATCCAAGCCCTCGAAATATTCTATAAGTCTTCATTTTAAACTTTAAAAATTTGCAATAAATTTTCTTTTGTATTTCTTAACTTTATCCCAAAGTATTTCAAAGTTTTTATTTTTATTATGACTGTCCTTTCCCCCACATTTTCCATTTCTTTATTGCTAATCATCAAATTTAAAATTATATATTTTTTTCTTTTGTTCTTCTTCAGCTCTTAAATGTGCTGTAACCCAAGTCTCCCTAGGCTCCTATTATGTAACACACTTTAGAGGCTCAGAGCAGAAAGAGTGTGGATTTGGTGCCAAAAACACAGGCTCCAACATATATTTGTGTACTTTAGCAACCTCTGGTTCTTTGTCTATAAGGAAGGCATGATACTAATAACTTCTGTATCCTTTATAAGAATTTGAGTTGATGTATGTTTTGTTTACTTTAAAGGTCATTCATTCAGTCTTAGACTGTAGATGGCTATGGAATATTTGTGATAGAAGACTCAGATGATACTTTGTTAAGGGTAGTGGCATACTGAGTTAGGGTATATTGGTTGCTATAACAAACAGCCCCCAAATTTTAGTGACTTAATACAACAAAATTTATTTCTTGTTCATATGACACTTTAATGTGGATGTTTCTGGTCAGTGGTGTCTCTTGGGCCACTCTTCAATGGAAGGCTCGGGGACCCAGGCTCCTGCCATCTTGTGGCTCCATACTCCTTCAGTTTTTTAAAACCATCTCAGTTTAGCCAGCAAATGGGACATAGAGGTCATGGAGGAGTACATAGGATTCTTTCCATTTTATAACAGGTCAGAAAGAACATCTTCCCCTCCTTTTCCAATTGGCCTGAACATGGTCACATGGAAAATTTAACTGCAAAGGATGCTTGGAAATGTAGTCTACCATGTGCCCAGGAGGAAGAGAGTTCCTAGCTTGCTGAGTGCACAGCAGTCTCTGCCACAGGTACTATTTGGGTGAATGAGAGAGGCCCTTATGTCCATGTGGTTACTATTTGGGGGAAGGAGAGAGAACACTTGTGTCCCTGTGGTTAGTCCGAGAATAGTCCAGGAAAATGATGACAATACTTGAATAAGCAAGACCCTTCCTCCTTCATCCAGGGTTCTACCTTCTTTCATCCCATGGACTGGGTAATCCATAATTTCTCTTTAGTATAACATGTGTTTGCGTTGTCTTCCCAGGTGTCTATTAAGAGGTTAGAAAACTGAAGGACAAAAGCCCAATTTGTTGTTCTAGTATATAAGTAGGTACTTGCCACACCTTTCTTGAGACCTCAGGCCTCCCTGAGCTCCACTTAAAATAGAAGCTCTGATTTTTACACAAATAGAGAGCACCTGGTTCTCTCTACTTACCTCTCTTTCCCCTGTCAATCCAGGTCTAGCAGCAACTCACGCCCACACAAATTCAATGGCTCATTTAGTTTTGGAAATATGATACAATAATAATAGCAACAATGGCTAATATTTATTGATCCTCTGAACATATTTTATTTTATCAACACTTCTATGAGGGAGACAATTTTATTATTCTCATTTTCAGGTGAGGGAACTGAGATCCAATTCAAAAGGGTGAATAACTTTATCAAAGTTACAAAGTGAGAGAAAAGGTGTGAGTGCCAGCAGCAATCTGACTATGAAGCCTTCAATATGAACAACTATTCTATGAGTTTAGAGATATTCCCCATTGCTCTGAATTTAAAATCTAGACTTCTTACCCCAACTAACAGTTCCCAAACACTCTGGTCTGGCCTCTAGTTTCCTCTCCAGAGTCACTCCCTTATAGTCGACAGATCTCTGATAAGGAGGCCAAGAAGAAAAGCACACAGTGGAAAAAAGGACAGTCTCTTCGATAAATAAATGGTGCTAGTGAAGTGTATGTCTATCCACATGGAGAAGAATGAAATTAGATCCTTCTCTTACACAACATGCAAAAATCAACTCAAAATGGATCAACTCAAGTTGTACACTTTGAGTATATACAATTTCAATTTTCTAAATAAACTCCACTAAAGCTGAAAAGAAAAACATTTGTGAAAGTCTAAGATTAAACTGAAAGAGTGCACACGCACATACACACACATGCCCACACACATACATTCACACGCACGGCCACCTGTGCACATACACACCCCAGCACAGAGCAGATTTTGTCCACCCTGGACATTCTAGCAATTTATTTCCTCTAGTCACCCAAGCTTGCTTGCCTTGGGATCTATTCTGAATGCTTACTGAGTACCAAATAAATGCCAGGCGCAGTTTTAGGTACTAGGGATACAGAAGTAAGCGAGACAGACCAATAACTTGCCTCTTTTAAGTTTCTGTTGTTATGGGGGAGATAGATAATAAACAAGTAAAATAGAAACCTGTATTTGGGGGTACTATTTCATATGAAGACACATGAATCAGGCTAAGGGATTGGAAAGTGGCAGAAGGGAGGGCGGTTATAATCAGGGTGCTCAGAGAAGACCTGCTCTAAGGAACACAAATTTTAGTAGATGGGCATATTCAGTGCAATACAAATGGCAGCCCCGCAAAGTTGGGGAAGAAACACAGCTAAGGTCAGAGGAACAGCAAATGCAAAGACCAGAGATGGGAACAGTTGTCTTGTTTAAGGAACAGAGAGCAGGTCCCTCTAGGGGGGTGGGTGGAGGGACAGAGCAAGAACAAGGCAGAAATGGCCAGAGATGGGCTCAGAGAAGAAGCCAGGTCAGGCCCCATGGGGTCAAAGGTCCAGGGAAGGGAAGATGTTGGGCTTTCATCTAGGAGCACTGGAAGGCACTGGGTGGTTTTAAGCAAGGTGATGATATGATCTGATTTGCATTTTAATAAGATCTCTCTCACTGCTCTTGTTAGCACCAACTTACCTTGACACCCAGAAAGTCTTCCTTCCTACCCTGTTTTGAGATAGCAGGAGCAGATATCATTAACACCCAATGACAATTTGGTTTGAAAACTTCATGTCTTATATGAGTTATGGCAAACGTGCGGCTGAGAACATCAACATTAATCGACAACCACACCAACTCCACTTGCTGGGCCGTGCGCATTATGGAAAATAGAACTGAGCATGTAAGGTTCTGATTAGGACTAAGTTTGGCATATGATCTCTCAGGCCTTCTGGACTGACAGTGGGTAGGAAACAAGCTACGTGGTGGGTCACGGGAGAGGTGGGTACATTTGACACCCACGCTGGCATTCGATGTGTAAATACACTGCTCACAAAAATTAGGGGATATTTTATAGCTTCATATTCATTTTGGAAACACCTCCTAATTATTGTGAGTGGTATATATGAATGTCTCAAAACCAGTGGGCCTCTTCTTTTGAAAATTTCTTAATTCTTGGCTATTAAGATTTTTCTCTAAATTACATTATCCTTTTCTTCTTCTTCTTCTTCTTGACATTGTAGACCCCACTGTGAACTTGGAAACATGGCTCCACCTCTAAGTCAGTTGTCTTTTCAGTCATGTTCTTCTAGTATGCTCCATCCTGCCCTAAAACAAATACAAACTGACACTGCTTCTATAAGAAGAGTGTTAGGAGACAGAACCCTACAAAGTGCTTAGGCTGGCAAAAAGCACAAAGGATAAAAAAAGGGGGGGCGCTTTTTGAGCTATGTTTGGAGCAAGAAGGAAAAGGAAGGGATTGGGAGCAGATGATGCAACTCAAACAGATGACAGAAGAAAGCAGAAGTCCCCTCTCATTCTGCTTCCACCTTCTCCCCTGAGGAGCAGGCCTAACTAAAGCTGGACCGGGTCAAGTGCACATTGTAACCAGTGAGTTAAGCATTCATTTTGGAAGAGGAATGCGGGCTTGCTGTCTATACCAGGGCAGTGACTCATGGGACTACTGGGACCAGGCAGAGAAGTTACAAGTGTGTAGAGATGTGGCCTATGGAGCTAAGTGAGAGGACACAGGGCGCAGGGACCTGGGGACCACAGCTGATGCAGAGTACGGCTGTCCCATCTTTACAGTTTTCAGGACACACCAGTGATGTGAACACTTGAGTGATGTGAACACTTGAAGTGCCCAGATTTTGAAATGCTAACAAGAGATTCAGAATTATTTTTTCGAAACGCTGTGCAGACCCACAGAACACCTACTGGCAGAGTGGACCCAGAGCAAAGCTGACACTTGGGAAAGTTTGCACTAAATACACTTGGCCCTGCAGGGTACCCAGTACATGGCATGGCAGAATACTGCAAAAACTGGTAGGAAACAAGCTACGTGATGGGTCACAGGAAAAGGTTGTTCAAGGCTTCTGCAAGGGTCAAGACAGATTCCCAAAAGCAGGCTAGCCCCTGACCCTGATTTCCAGCACATTCAAGAACAGGGTCTAAAAATAGTAAACACCACAAGAAAGGCAGGCATGGGGTGTAGTTATCACTATGGCTTGAGGAAGATCAAGGACGTTTATAAAGAGCTGTTAGGCTGGGAGTTCAAGGAAATTACGTAGAAACGGCTTAAAAGGCACAAGACAAAATCTAAGCTAGGAAACGTGGGGGCTAGTTCCTAGTAATTTTAGGTGAATTTGTAGCTGGATAACCATTCAGATCCTCAAGATGCTGATAAATGGATTAAACAGCCAACGGGGAGAAGGCCTTTAGCAATCTTTCCTCAGGGACCTAACCATTGGAGGTACTTACACAAACTATCCGGATGAAGAACTGAGGAAAGAATAGATCTTAAAAAACATGAAAACATTTATTTATTTATTTATTTTTATCAGACTGATCTTTATGTTTCAATTCCACTCTCACTAACTGTGTGGCTTTGGCCTACTTAATCTGTCTGGTCTTCAATTTCCTGTCCCGCAAACTGGGAGCTCTAAGAGGTTCGTTCTATCTCCATTAGGTGCTGTGAGAAATAAACGGATTGATATAGCAAAGGGCTTGGTGTGCTACCTCCCATGAGGAAAGTGCTCAGTATGCGTTGGCAGCCTTAATAAATATTATTCTGGTGGATTAATGTGCAGATATTAATCTTTTTGCAGATCTCCTGGACTTGGCAATGTCATACCCTTCTACGATTCTTTCATTGTTGAATAAAGGGATAAGCGAATGAATGAATGTCCATGACCCAAAGTAAGAATTCCAAGGCTGGGAGTTATACTTAAAGGGGCTTAGGCTTTTTCTTGCTTTTGGGACCCTCCAGACAAGTCCAGCGCTCCTACTCCAGGCTTCTGTCATCTCTCGATGAGACATAAGAATGGGATTCCTGGAGCAATAGGGTTGGAGACACACGCTCTTGGGACGTGTTGTCTCGCACCTGTGTTGGTGCACATAGCTGAGGTGCAGAGGGAGATGAGCTTGAACTCTGTATGTGTAAAAAATGAGTTGTAGGCTTAAACGACACCCATAAATGCCATCCTGACCATGAAGCCATCTCGCTCTAGTAATCCTCTTTAGTCTCCATCACTTAAGACCGGTTTGGACTCTATGGTGAAAGGAACAATGAGAATCACTTAAGCATCTTCAGGAGGGATTGTGGGATAAAGTAAGATAAAATAAAAGGAAAAATAAAAGAAAATCCCAAATGAGAGCCGCCTCTTGCACTAACCCAAAGATGCTAGAGGCAAAGACTGGTCTTTGTCAGGCTGGTGCCTTCCACCGCCGGGTATGGTTCACACAGTTGGTTGTCAGCAAAGAGTCTTTTGAATGCATGTGCTGATCTGCAATTATTTTACAGATAAATGATGTGAATTAGACAGCAAAATCCTTAAGAGAGAAGACAGTATGTATTTCAATTCCTTAGAATCTCAGATGACCACTTAGCATGGCACTTTTCATACCACAGAAGCTACTTATATAATTGGACAGGGACAGGGCACTTAAAATCTATTTCAAAGCCACAGGTTTGGGAAAGGGCACTACTGGGGAGGACATTTCCAGAGGAGAATGGGACTTCAGCTCGAGGCCTGGCTAATTCTGTCCATGCTACTGGCATATCCATCTTCCTGCAATGCAAGCCCTGCCCCTAAACTGTAGCTGGAAAAAGCTTTTCAACATTGGTATATGATTCTGTTGCCTCCCCTCTTTAAAATATTCCATTGTCTTTCCATGGGGCTGAGGGTACTTGTCAAACCTATTAAAATGGCCTAGGAGGATACCAGATCCACAGTGTCATTGATTCCTTGTCAACCCCTCCTTCTCCTTCAACTTTCAGTTTTATTTTATTGGGGGCTCTCCCTCACTCTCTGATTTTGTTAGATGCCCCCATCAGAGCCTCTCGTCGCTTGGATCATAATATCATCCTTACATTTATATAACTCTCCGATGGAAGCTCTAAGCTGGCACAAGTAGTACATGTTTATGGTGCATGAGGAACTGTGTGGGGTGTTTTATAGGCATTGGAGCAATCCAAGAATTAGACTCAGTCATTATCCCCATTTTATGGGTGAGGAAACTGAGGCACAGAAAAGTGAAGTTACTTTCTTGAAGCCATACAGCCTATAAGTGAGAACTGAACCAGCCAGCATGAACCCTTAATCTCCAAGCCAGTGTACTCTGGCCTGTGGTGGCGCAGTGGATAAAGCATCGACCTGGAATGCTGAGGTCGATGGTTCGAAGCCCTGGGCTTGCAAACCCTGAACACTCATGGCAAGCAATCAACGAACAACTAAAGTGAAACAACTATGAGTTGATACTTCTCGCTCCACTGCCGCCTTCCTTTCTCTGTAAAATCAATCAATAATTTTTTTTTTTTTTTAAAGCCTGTAGTTCTCAGAGTGGGGTCCCTGGACCAGTAGCATTAAGGAACAGCAGCTTTGGCCTTACTCGGGCTCCATTAGAAATGCAGATTCTTGGGCAGCAGCCCAGACCTACCAGATCAGAAACTCTAGGGGTGGGGCCTGGGGACCCATGTCCTCACAAGCCCTTCGGGGCATTCTGATGCACATTCAAGTTTGCAAACCACTGCTCAGAGACACATGTCTATCTTGTCAAGTCTCCACCCTCTAGGTACCTAAGAAACATTTAAATGTGGAAGGAAAGAGAGAAAGACAGAGATAAGAGGGCAAGCAGGGAAACCCCTCTGAGTGGACATTCTAAAGTGAGAGGGTGAGGTTGGGGGTTGCTGTGGCTTGACCATACTTTAATCTCCAAATTGCAAAAACATTAACATTATTGATTAATCAGACATCAATCCAACAGAAATTTAATTAAATTAGAATGTGTCACTGAGCAGACACAGCTGCATCATGCATAAATTTCAGGTAATAAGTTGACAAAGAGACAGGCGCCACTAATGCCCAGGTCTGGCTAAAGTTATCCTCTGCCATGTTCCTTCCCGGGCTACATGGAAGAAACAGGAAAAATGGGGTGAGCTCCTCTCCTGATTTATGACACCCATGGAGTCCCCAGCAGCCCTGGCATCCAAGGAATGCCTTCTCCTGGGTGATTTACAGCTGCCCTGGGCTGGCCAGACAGCTGGGGGGGATGCCCCTGCCTGAGTCCAGCCCTCGGCTAAAATGCTGACCCACACTTAGATCTGCTGGGTGAGAGGATTAACACCGGGGTGTCCTCACGGCACATGTGTCTTCTGGAGGAAGCCGGGTCCTCCGAGGGCGGGGGACCTGCTCTGGTTGGTCTGTCTGCTGTCGCCTTGAGAATGTATTTTGGTGTCAGTGATCGGTTGCACCTGCTGTCCCAGAAACAGGTCTGGAGCAGGCCCAGGGTGCTCCGGCCTTAAGGCAAAAGTATCCTTACTTTGCATGGCCCCAGCTCCCCCTCGGCAGGCCCGGGGCATTGGCACTTAGGTGTAGGCAGAGTACACTGGGAGGTACAGACAATGGTAATGTGGCCCCCATGCCTGGAGATGTCTACATGCTTTGGGATAGTGGAAGGGGGTGGCTGAGGACAGGATAATCCAGGAGAAGCAAGTATGCTGGGGAGCATTACAAATCACACAGGCTATTCTTGTCCTTGGTTAAAAAGGCTACCCAGAGGACACCCTTCTAATGGAGATCTCTTGTACTTAATCTGCCTACTTTCTTTGATTGCCTTCAATCAATCACAGGCTAACACTTCCTTTATAATAGCCATCTTCCATAGAAAGAGTGTTGCACTAGTGACAAACAGGTATCTGAAGAGGCTGCGGGCTGTCTTCATTTATTCCATAATGCCCATCATGGTGTAACGGCTACCAGGGTCCTGATCTATAGCAGAGGTCAGCAAACTACCTTCCTCCAGGCCCAACCTGGCCCACTGCGTGATTTTGTAAATAAAGTTTTATTAGAGAACAGCCATGCTCACTATTTTATATATCGTCTCTGGTTGCTTCTATGCTACAAAGATGGTGTTGAGTGGTTGCCATCGAGACCATCTGAACCACAGAGCTGAAAATATTTATTACTGGTCCCTTAACAGAAAAGATGTGCTGGCCCTTATACTAACAATATGGTGATGGGTTAAGAACAGGGCACATAGAACATAGCCCAGGAAGCAGGCAGATGTGGGCTTGAAGAGTGGTTCTGCCACCTATTTATTAGCTGTGTGGCCTTAGCTGAGTCAAGTTACCTCCTTAGGCTCAGTTTCCTTCCTTACATGGGGATAATAACACAGTCTACTGTACTGAATGTAGGGAGATGAAATAAGTCACAGCATAAAAAAAAAAAATAGCCCGAGTCAGGTGCTTTCCAATACAGGGTTTTATTTAAACTCACAAATCCCCTCCTAATTGAAATTCATATTATTCCCCTTATACAGATACCAGTTAGTTTAGATTTTGAAAAGCGAACAATACAAATATTGCGTCTCTGCCCTGCTCTCAAATGTGGAGTCTGCTCCTCCCCCCCCCCACCCCATCCTCTCAGGCAACACCAGTAAATTTGTAAAGACATCACATGCCCAGCCCACGCTGGCAGTTTTCTGTAACGCGCTTACATCTGGAACGTGAAGGATGTCCCAATACATCATGTGAGCGAGTGAGATAGGAACACTATTTCTAAGGAAGTAGGAACTTCCTTGAAATGTCCCTGTCCTTTGTCCTCTGAACCCCAACACTTGGCCTGGTTGGATCCTTGCCAACAGGGACGCCCATCCGCCCTTTCCTAGCAGAGCTGGTCAGGGGGTGTAAGGTAAGTCATGGTATTGGGCCCCTAGGAGCTCAGAGGGACCAGGAAAACAGCAGGGCACGGCAACAAGGGTGTCCCAGTCCACTGGGACTAGAGAAAGTGTGGGGGAAACAGAGGGCTGGCATCAGCCCTCACTGTGAGTTCCTGGAAGGCAGGGTCCATGGCTTCCCACCTATCACAGATACTATCACTGAAAACAACAACAGCCAACATTAGTTCATCCACTCTTGCCTGGTACTGTGTTACATCTATTTCATTTCTCACAAGAATCCAATGGTATAGGTATTAGTATTTTCCCCATTTTTCAACTGAGGTTCGATGATTAAAGAGGTTAGAAGACTTGTTGAATGTATTACAGGACAGGGAGCCAGGATTTCATTGCACAATATGGTGCTTGCAGAAAAGGCACTCAAAACAGCTGTTCCTAAGGAATATAATACAATAATGAATAAATCATAAGAATAAACTGAGTTGTGTTCTCACCACTGGAAACCTCCTTTTGCCCCACCCTGTAGATATATTTAAAATGGATATATAGATGAGTAGACAGATGGGTGGGTGAACAGACAGAGGGATAATGAGTGACATGGGTCTGTATGACCCCAGAACTGGTGCTTTTTGCTACTACTCACGATTGTCACTTATTCATGTTTGCACCCTGAGAACCCAACACAGTGGGAGACACTCAAATTGTTTAGTTTACTGGGAAAGGACAAGAGATTGGAAACACAAATACCAGGATCTTCCCCAGGTCTGCTACCAGCTGTGTAAGATACAACATCTGTAACATGGAGATAATTACATCTGCCTCGTGGAGTTGCCATCAGGAATAGAAATGACAGATTGGATGGATGGAAAGATAGACAGATGATAGATAGATAGATAGATAGATAGATAGATAGATAGATAGATAGATAGATAGATAGAAGAAACGGGTAGGTGGGTGGAAGGATGAAAGGATGGATGGACAGATAGATGAATAGATGGAAGGATGATGGATAGATGGATGGATGGATGTTACTTAACACCTGGAAGACAGGTAGTCAATAAATGGAAGCTACCATCACAATTGTGTATATTAATATCACCCACCTTCACCCTAATCATCACCATTACTCTTCTAGATGTCTGTTGAACAAATTGCCTCATATGTGCCATTTTATAGGTCCATAATTTTGGACATTTTTACTGGCCTGCCTTCTTGCTGATCCTTCTTATTCTGCTGAGGGAGAAGGAGGTGACAAGGTAAGATAGGAGGGACGCTTATCTACGTCTCACAACGGAGCTTCTCCGCCTATCAGTCTACCAACCTTTCCTGTCTCCCCCGCCCCCCGCCCCCACCCTTATCCCCTTATCTTACGGATCCTAAAAGATGCAAGGATATCACCAAGAGCTTGGCAAAATTCTCAGCTCCAAACGTTCAAATTACCCTGGGTCATGAGCAGAGGGTTAAGAAAGCTGAGACAGAATAAACAAGGGCTTTCAGATCATGTGACCCAGGTTGTCATGTTGAGCCCTCGCTCCAGATTTCCGGGCTCACCAGGACATTTGTCATTCTCCCCACTACACACATATAAAAACCTAGTCATCAAGGCAGCCATGCATTCCTTCCCGTCCATCTTGTCGTCCACACCCCTCTCTCAGACCATGCACCATACTGTCACCTTTGGGGAAAAACACCCACGGACCTTCATTTCTTGTCTTTAACTTTCTTCTCGGAAGGGGGAAGGTGGCCTCACTTCTCTTTGCAAGCCCCAGATATCTACATGCGAACAAGATGAAGGAATACAAAAGCGGTCCCCGGATGCCAATATCCAAGGGACATTTAAGATGCGACAAAGATTGTTCCTAGAACCTGACTCCCACCACCACTACCCTCCCACCACCCACCCAGGGTCAGAGCTGGAGAGGAGTCACAGCAGGCCAATTGTAACAGGAAGGACACAGTCACATCCTCTTGTTGGCTCCTGCACAGGTGCAAATGACCTGTGGATGCTTGTTCCCTCTGCAAAGAGTTGGGGAAACAGTAAGAAGAACTCATAGCCTTTCTGCCAAACAATGTCAGACAAAAATAACCAGCAGAGAGAATGCCTGAACGAGTCTCACCTCATAAACCCCGGACAACTCAGGGCTGTCTACAGACCTGAGCCACTCCCCCGAGCTTGGGCTTGGGGAAAGGACAAGGGGTGAGTATGTCTTTACGACATAATTGATCAATTCTCCACCTGCAGTTAAAAACCATGCCCAGACAGACAATAAAAATAAGTACTTAGCCATATCCCAAGCTCTGCGGACGAAAATGGATTTTACACTTAAAGATACAGCTGATCTGGGCAAGGGTTTTAATGGCATTTTCAAGTTTTAAATTTAAAAAAATAAATAAAATCTCTGAAAGAATTAAATGAGAAATCACCAGTGCGGCTCTTCACGGGGTTCTGCTCATAACATCTACAGACCCAGGGGGGCTGGGGTTATGGCTTATAAAGCACAGGGCAGGGAGGAGGCAACACAGAGAGTGTATTTAGAGGAGATGAGGGTTCCCGTGTTTATAAGGATGGGGAGAGTGAGCAAGAAAGGAACGGACCAGGGGAAGCCGGACAGTCTCTTCTTGAAGGAGAGGGGCAGAAGGGAAGAAGAAATAGGAGAAGGAGGAATAAAGTGGGGGCGGCATTACTCCATGTGGCCTCTAAGTTAGAGGGCAGTCCTGCTCCAAATCTTTCTAGATGATGAAGAAGAAAATTGAAGAAAATACTCCCCCTGGAAACTTTAATGCATTTTGTTATTTACTTCTTTGGGGGAAATTACCCCTGCCTGGTTTTATACTATTGGTATTTATGAAAGTACCTATTTCCCCTGATAAAGGCACACACTATGCCTGGTCCATCCCTACATTTTTATTCCTTGGGTGATGAGAGCTGGTTGAGGGAGGGGCTGGCTGGACAGACAAACCAGCCAAGGGAAAAGCTCAATAAAGGGAAGGGACTAAGGCCTCTCACATGCTTTCTGCCAAGAGCCACTGTGTTTTTGGTTGACCCCCTTAAAGGCCCAGTGGAGCCGAGGGGAGAGACGTAGAGAGAGGGAATCAGATGTTAAAATGCACTGGCCCAAACTGCAAAGTCGCAGTTTGTCTGATGCCACATCCCATTTTTGTTTCTCCAGATGTTACTTATTGTTTTGCTGGTGAGGGAGAAAAGGCCTGGGCACAGCTCTGACCCAGACCTGCCTTTCAGAGGCAAGAAGGGCCCAAGCCCAGTATCAGGAAATCGAGGGTAGGAGTTCTCCCCACCCCCAGCCTGAGAGCTGTGCAGAGCATGTTGCAGTATCGGGAGAGGTCTGAAAACACAGGGGTGTGATTGGCCATGGTCTAAAATAAATCGAACACATGCTCTAGCAGTTGGAAATGTGTGGACTAATGCAGCGAAGATCAGAGACCATGCTGATACCACAGCTGATAATGGAAACGCCATCTACCCCCACAATAAAGCCGTGTGCATATGCCTTCAGCGGGCATCCTGACCAAAGCAGTTCTGAAGTCTCCTCCCCAAGGACATGTGCAGCTCAGCCATGTCCCTTCTCTTTGCCTTTGTGGCCTCTCACAAAGAAATTGGACTTGAAAGGGAACAGAAGGGTAAGGAAGCTCCCATTTCTCCATTGCCTCCATACTGCTGGGTAGGATATTAGGAATTTCTTATAACTACAGGTATTGATCAACTTATGACCTATGCAACTTATGACCATTTGACTTTACGATCACAATCGCTAGCCACGACTGCTCCGCGTCTGGCAGCGCAAGCGTTGCCCAGCTGGGCGTACGACAGTGCAGACCAGCAGCTTCCGGCAGCACTACCATCTCCACGTGCACCATTTCAACTGTTATCCCAGACTCGGTACAGCAATTTGTGTTTTGTGTCTTGGATATTTTTCATCAAACCCCTCCAAGATGTCTACCAAGAGGAAATTGTCTTAGTCTTTGACTTAAAGTTTTTATAACATCATTTCACAGTACTGTACATATAGCCTACTCAACTTATGACCAAATCATGTTACGACCAGTCTGTTGGAATCAATCGTGGTCGTAAGTCGAGCACTAGCTGTATAAGCTTTTTTTTTTTTTTTAATTCAAATACATACATAAGTGTGTCTGGTTAGCAAGGAACTTTCTGGGGTGATGGAGATATTCCAAATTGTCATAAGGGTGTGGGTTACGTGGGGGGTGCATTCATTTGTCAAAATGGTATAGGTAAGATTTGTGCATTTCAGTATATATGAGTTTAACCTAAGAAACTATAACAATGAATAATGATTAAGTGAGGGTAAGAAATGAAACAAGAATGGCAGAATGTCAATCATCATTAAAATTGAGTTATAAGTACGTGGGGGTTATAATTGTAGGCAGAATTCTAAGATGGTCCCCAATGACCCATGCCTTTGTATTATCCCTCCCAATGAGTAGGGGTGAGACTGGTAAATATGGTGGGAGGTCAGTTCTGTGATTATGTTACTCCATGTGGCAAAGGCAAAGGGATTTTGCAGATGTAATTACGGTCTCTAATCAACTTGACTATGAGTTAATCATGAGACAGATGACCCGAGGTGGGCCAGACCTAATCAGGCGAGCCCTTGGAAGTTGATTTACGTTTGCCCTGAGTCCAGACCCAAAGCAGTAGAGACTCCCTCTTGCTGACCTTGAAGGAAAAAACCCTCCATCAGTTCTACAGTTGGAAGGAAACAAATTCCGCCAACAACTACATGACCTTGGAAAAGGACCTGCAACTTGAGACAGTGCCCCTTGTCTATAGTCTTGTGGGATCCTGAGCAGGGACCCAGGTAAGCCATACCCAGAATCCTGACCCACGGAAACTGAGGTAATAGATGGGAGTTATTTTTATCTACTTGTGGTGACTTGTTACATAGCAATAGGCAAGCAAGGCAACACCATGTTGCCTTTATATACACTTGAAATTTTCCATAATAAAATGTTAAAAGAAAACAAATAGTGTGCCCGGGCATTTGAGAGAGTATAGAGCAGTGCTGAAGAGCACGGACGTAGATGTTTGTCCCAACTACTCCTCTCTGCACTGTCTTAGCAATTGACTTGTCTTCTTTGACCCTTGCTGTCTTCTTCTTCAAAAGTCCTAGGCTAGTTTGAGGGTAAAACAGGAGAATTTGGGTATTCGAAGTGCATGACAGTGTTAGGTGAGAGGAGAGATACCACTGTGGTGAGAAAGGTGACAAGATGACAGTGAGTGAGTGGATTTGGAGTCACATGGCACAGGGCTCCTGTCACCGATTTCCCATCTAACCTTAGGCAACAAAGTCTGTCATCTCTGTGCCTTGGTGTCTCCATTATTGGGATTTAAAAAAAAAAAAGTGATTCCTTATACATGCTCACATGTGCAGTCCCAAGGAGAGTCGCCATAGAGATTCACATTACTGTCCATGGCTACCTTGAAGGTCTTTCCTGGGCTTCTTTCTCCAAAAGGTCAAGTGCAACTCACACTTGTCACAGGTGACCTTCCCCACCTCAAAGATGTCAAGCATTTCTGACAAGGCCAACAGAAGTTCCCAGAGCACTGAGGGGCAAGGAGGGAACCAGGGTACTAGCAAAGGCTGAAAGAACTCAGAGATGGAGCTGCTGTAATTACTTTAATTTGAACTTGGCAATAGCCAGAGCTGTCAACGACACTCCTTTTTCTTGGGAAAAAGGTGCCGCAGCATCATTTTAATGACCACGAGGACCTCTGTTGTGCATTTTAGCTGAAAGATGCCACTTCAGGAGCCACAGGACCAAGGAGTGCGGGCTTGGGGTGGGCACAGAGGACAGGCAGGTGTGATTTGCTGGCTCTGGCATTCTTCGTAGTTGTTCTGTAGTGGAGCAGACCAGTGTGATCGGGCTCAGACAGTAGGGGTGCGCCCAGCTTCTGTGAGCTGCGTCTCTTGGTTGGAAATGTCATTTGCCATCTATTCTCTTCCAGCATAAGAAAACTTCCTTGAAAATCTTGTGCTTCTACAAGGAGAGGGAGCAAACATTTATTGAGTTCCTACCATGTGCCAGCAGGGCCAGTTGCTTTACGTGTACTTAGCTCCTTCATATTCCTATGACTGGACTTATCTTCTTATTCTACCCTGGCTGTCCCTTCAGCTTGAACTCTTTCTTCATTTGCATCTCATTTGTTGTGTGAATTTTACATTCTGCCTGAAATTCATTGTGGAATGAAACGATTTATTCAAAAAATGAACAAATACACAGAGGTAGCCATTATTAACCCCCTTTTATAGATAAGAAGACTAAAGTTTAGAGAATAACTTGTCCAAGGCCTCAGAGTGGCTGGCTGATAAAGCTCAAGTGTCAAACATCATGCATCAAAATGTCCAAGACTTCTTTACCCATTCCTGTGCTATAGATTGTAACAGCCAACAACAATCACTGCTCATGCTGAGTGAGGACTCACTATGTGCTTTTCACATATTACTGCATTTGTACTTTACAAGTCCCCCAAAAAGGTTTTTATTTCTCTATTTTACAGATGAGAGAATGAGCCAAGCTTAGGAGGCTTAGGAAGATGCTCAGGGTCACACAACCGAGAGTGGTGGAAACAGAACTTGAACCCGGGAAGACTGTTTCCAAAGCCTGCACAGTATACAGCTACGACTTCCATCAGGGAAATGCAAAATTGACATCATCAGCCACAGTGACAAGCAGTGGGGTGAGCTTTAGAAGTGGCAATGGAGTCCTTTCCAGAATCCATTGAGATTCCTCATTTACAGAATCTTGCAGTACCATCCCACCAGAACTGTGTACCATCCTGTGTACTGCCACAGCATACCCATGTGCCATCTGTGTGTACCATGTCTGTGTAAGACTCATGAATACTCCCCAGAGTACCTCCCAACATACCTGTGTACCAGCCCCGTGGTCTATCCTAGTGAACTGGGTACCATCCCTGTGGCCAACCAGCATGCTGTGTACCATTGCCATATACCAATGTCTCATCTCCGTGTCCCATCTACCTGCATAATCCCAGTGTGCCTGTGTCCTATCCCAGCACCCCAGTGTACAGTATCAGTTTCATCCCAGTATACCTGTTTACTATCCTAGTGGACCATTGCAGCATACCTGTGTTCTATCCACCATCCCCACGAGGACTCCAGGAGACCAGGAACCATAGCTGTGCATGGTGATGGATGTGCTGGATATAAATGTGTTGCAGGAACCAGTGAATGGTTTATTTCAAATGTTTGAATAAGTATCAGGTTTAAGACCTGCCTGGGCTGTGCAGTTCCTTTCTGTGGCTCCTATGTGAATGGAATTTCCTGGGGAGGGGCCGTCTTATAGGTTCCAATAGCTGCACCTGCAAAGGATCTGCAGTCTGCTGAGCAGTGGGGGTCCATAGAGCCCAGAGAGCAAGACAAGCCAGCTGTAGAGACCACGGTACTGAGTGTTTGAGCACTCATTCTACCCTACACCTTAGGCAATCTTTCCTGTTTCCTTTGAAGGAAAGAAAGGAAGGAAAAACACCACTCTCCTCTAAGTTCTGTGCTGGTTCTTTATATCAATAATTTCATTTTGTTGTCTGCTGGCACTATTGACCCAATTTTAGAGATGAGAAAACTGATGGTCAGAGAAATTGTCCACTGGCTCAAATCCCAAGGCTAATGAGTGATGGGGGCTGGGATTTGAACCAAGTCTTTCTGGCTCAAACGCTCACAGTCCTGACACCACTTCCTGCAGGTTTTTGATGGGCAAAGTGATTAGGAGAATGGCTGCTGGTGAGAAGGGACACTGAAGTCCCCACACTGGAGGCTGCCATGGAACCCCACACTAACTCCCTCCCCTGGGCCGAATTCTGGAGTATAAGATTAATAGAATCCTTGGCCTGCCCCCAAATACACCTTGGCTGCATCACTCGGTCTGCCTGCGACACCCCCTCTGAGAAAGTCTATTTCAGACGCGGTAAACCTGTGTTGGAAACCCATGCCACACAGAAGGGACCGCTCAAATGCCCCAATTAGTAACATGTTGTCGGTTTCAATTCTTTTCCAGGTGAAACTGGGCAGGCACAATTCTCAGCTGACGTGAAAGACTTCTTTTTTTTTTCACTCTTTTACAAAATACATTTTTAATTGGTTTGGATTTTGAAATTAAAAAAGCCAACTCCAAGCACAAACTGGCATGACCCAGATTGGGACAAGCAGGGGAAGAGAGAGAAAGGAGGGCAGGGGAGGTTTCTCCTGCATGCCGTGGGTCAAGAGTGTGGGCATTCTTGTGCAGGAGGAAAGGTGTCCAAAGCCAGGTGAGGTGCTCTATTTTGCACCTGGCATCCAGGTGTTCTGTCAGATTTCACTAGGAGGAGAGCATAGGAGGATTGGGGGGTAGCATCTCTATTTGGGATGGAATCTCAGAAGCCAGGGACAGAGCTGGAATTGGGCGGGGCTGTCTTAAAGGTATGAGCTCAGTCTGCCATGAACCAAAGGCTCTATCTCAGCCAAGAGTGGACGTGGGAAGCAGGATTTACACAGGCCACTCAGGGTTTTCCAAATACATTTCCCTTTCTTTCTAGAACAGCTAGACTACATTTCCCAGCATCCACTGCAGCTGAGACAGAGTCATGGGACTTGATCTGGTTAATAGAAGATGTGTGAGGTAAATGATGCTATTTCTATCCTGGTCCATAAACATTTTCCACTTAATGCATTTTCTTCTCTCCCCATCTGCTAGCTAAATAGAGAGGACAGTGGGGATCTAGGAATACAATAAAGTCACACTTCTGAGTTCCTGAAACACCTCTCCAAGGAGATCCACCCAAACAGACACACCTCGTTGAATTCATCTCAGAAAATGTTGAAAGTTGTCTGCACAGAAATTGTGTTTTTTGCATTTTTTTTCCAGCTATTGACCTACCCTAATCACTATACACAAGATAAGTAATATCCAATGCAAGGTGCCACACTGAGAGCAAGACAGGACCTGGGGAGATTTAGGGTGTTTAACCAGGTAAGGCAGCATGAAGTGGCAGGGCTGTGGGGACAAGCCAGGTAAGTGCTCTGAAGAGAAATACAGAAGACAAAGTGCACATTCAGAGTGCCTAGGCACAGCCACACGACAGGGAGGACACTGAAGCAACACAGACCCCACACACGTGCTCCTCTCCACGAGGACCCGCTCCACCTCCTTCTCCTTCTCCCCCGCTCCCGCTCCTCATCTTCCTGAGCACTTCCGACCTGCCAGCTCTGGCACCAGGTATGATTCATGGTCTAACTCATTGGTTCCTCATGACCGCCCTATGAAGGAGGCACTGCTACCAGTCCCCTTTTGCAGATGAGAAGGGTTGGCCTTAGATCACTCTAAGTAATTTGCCCAAATTCATCAGGACAGAAAGTCTGCCAGTCTGACTCTGGAGTCTGACTCTTGACCACTATGCCCTGTCCCAGTGTAGGCAGTCTGAATGCTGCCCCATCTCAGCGCACACACCCAAGCCTCTTTACATCTTCCTGCCCCTAATAGTCCCATCAGCCTACTCATCCACCCACCAGTCCATCCATCCATTTATTCATAAACATGCTCTGAGCTCCTCTACTATCCCAGACCCTATGCCTGCTCTGGCACTAGAATGAGCACTAGAATAAGCACACTGTCAGAAGCGCCCATCTGGGCAGGAAGGATAGTCACAGGGAGGTGCCACCATTGGAACAGAACGTGACCTGCTCAGACTTTGGAAAGTTATTCTGACACAAGACAGAAAGTCAGCCCGGAACCAGGAGAAACGGAAGGGAGAGAATGGACAATAAAAGCAGAAACTGCTGGGTCATGGGACTGGGTCTGTGAAAGGCCATGAAAAGAAAAGGAGATGTGAAAAGTATGTCTAACTGCAGAGAGCTGGACAAATGGACAAGATTCTTATTAAAGAGACTCGACTGACTTCAGTTCTGAGCTGGCCCCATCCTGGTTGCTAAGAGCACCTCCTCTTAATACGGGAAGACCACAGTCATATGGTGGTTTCATTTCCCTCGGGACATTCTTGGCACTCTCCTTCTTCTCCTTTTTGCCCCTCTGTTTTGGGGTTCATTTCCTTCTGCAGGGGAAGTGCGGGACACAAGACTCTGGCTCCTCTGTAATGTTCCAGGAAGAGCCTGGCAGAAACCTTCTGCCCCAACCTGAAATCTCTGTGAGGATGGAGAGACTGGAAAATCAGTGACCCAGGCTGTCACAGAACCTGAGCTGGCTGCTGGCTGCCCGGCGATGCTATCAATTGATTAAAACACAGCCTGCCAGCTTCCTGCGTGATAAGAGGGAGCACAGTCTGCTGGGGAAGCCTCCGGTGCATCACCCAGGTCACCACCTGCTCCTTCCACGCAGCATCAGACTTCACATGCTCATTTCCACGGGCGGGCAGTGCAACAGTAAGCTCATGCACAGCGTACCCTTTCCCAGGATGGGGCAGTGACTGCAGGAGGACACCAGCACCCCACCGGGCCAAACTGCCTCTCACTGTGGACCTAGTGAGGGGTGGCATGCATCCTTCCTTCTTCCTGCCTTAGACCAGCAAACGTACATCAGGACCTGTGTGCACAAACATAGGGGGCAATGGAGATACAGTGAGCCCGGGAAGGCAAAGGAAAACAACGAGGGGAGGGGCGGGGAGGGACAGATCTGTGGCCAACGCTCCCCCAGAGAAGCATACACACATACAATTAATGCCAAGTGTTTAAAGGAAGATGTGTGCAGTGTTATGAGAGTGTCTAATGGACAGGAGTGGCCAGGTCATGAGGCTTTGCAGAGGAAGTGACAAGTCAGAATGGAAATGAGTGTTTGTTCTAGCAGAGGTAACAGCGAAGCAAAGGTCCTTCAAGAGGAGGGAGAGTGTGGGTTCGCTTAACTCAGAGAAGGTTGGTCGGGTTGGGGTAGAGAGGAGGGGGCTGAGCCCAGCAGGAACTGGGACTAGACACGCAGGAAGGGCTTGGGGTCCCTGAGGAAGGATCAGATTTCCGTCCTGGTAGTATCATGTTGTTAGACAAGCAGAGTGACAGGACTGCCATTCTCTTGTACCCTTTCTTGCCTGGCCCCCAGGTGGCAAGGCAGGGATGTGTTTACTCCTGGTGGACCAGTGGCCCTAGGGATGGAAGAGGTGTAGATGGGGGGCAGGGGGAGGTAGGTTGTGATGACAAGACTAGAGAAAGAAACAGCAGCTCACAGGCAGCAGACATGCCCCTGGGCAGTTTGCTATCTCATTTAACCATCTGGCATGTTGTTAACCCTCATTGTTCCACGGGGGACACTGGGGGTTAAAGGGGACACTGAGGATAAGGGGCCTGCCCAATGCCACATAACAAGCAAGCTGCAGAAGCAGGGTGGGCTCTAGGTCCCCTGAAAGCCAGGTGAATCCCCTGCTCCTTAGGCAAAGGGCTGGGGGAAGGGCACATGTTTTTAATTCCTCTGAACTTGTGACACTGTTAACTACTTTTTCTGCCAAATGACCTCTCTTTTCGCTGTGCTGTGCTGGAGACAGAGCACAAAAGTGACCGAGGCCCACAGTGACTGAGAAAGGAGAGAGCAGGATATCTGGGGATGACCTCAGAGGTGACTCAGCCCTTTTGGCCACAAACACGCCCACCGGGCATTCCCTGGGGCCGAGGCCTCACCAAGGGTCAGCCAGGTTCACTTTTATTTCTCTGGGTCTCAGTCCTGGTGCCAAGTGAAGGGGCCGCCCTCAACTTCAAGAAGGAGTGCTGGAGACAGACTCCCGTGGAAAATTCCCTGTGGCACAGTCCCCAAGGCAGCCTGGGCCAGCTGTCTGCCTATCACTGCAGCTCTGGGCTCCGTTCTGACACAGGGTGAGGCTACTACCTATTGGACCCTTTGTACAACATTCCACAGTCAAAGAAACTAGAGCTGCTGGTGGCTAGGGAAGAGGGGCGTGTGCGTGCGTGCGTGCGTGTGTGTGTGTGTGCGTGAGTGCGAATGCATTTTTATAAAAAGCTACTTAGTTAGAGAAAGAACCTGCCTAAGTTTGGCCTAACATAGGCATGATGCGATTGAGAAGAATTCAGAATCAGGCAGACCTGGACTGCAACCTTGGATCTGCTGATTATAAGCTCATGACTCTGGGCAAGCAATTCAACTCTCCTGAGCCTCAATTTATTATCTATCAAAATGGATATAATACTTTTTTGCCATAGAAACTTTTATAAAAATTAATCTAAATAATACATGGAAGGATTTAATATGAAGCTAATATATGGTAAATACGCAATAAAAGCCACTTTCCTCTGGGATTAGTGATCTCTTCTTCACAGTTTATAAACCTCACCTCTGCCACTGATTAGCTGTGTGACCTTGGGCAAGTGTCTACCTCTCTGTGCGTTAGTCCCCTCAAATTTAAACAAAAATAATAGCAATATATACCTCATTGGGCTGAAGAGTAAAAGAGTATATACAATTAATGCTAAGGACAGTGATAGGCACAGAATAGGCACTGCCCTTTCGATCTTTACCACCTACATATTATTATTTTATGATTAGTTGTTGTCTTTTTTAAGTAGATGGGCTACATACGCTTTCAGAACCAGGGCCAAGATTTCATCTTCTGAGAATCCCTCTCAGAATCCAGCACGTGATAAAAGTGCTAAATATGTGTGCCGAATTATGTATTGAATTTACCTGAATGTACTCCGTGACAGGAAGTTCAACGCAACATAACTTTGTAAAAACTGACTTATTTTTAATCTCTCATAAAAATTTTTTTTGATCAGATGATTCAAGAGCATCCTTAGATTTGCCGTGTGTCTTCTCTAAGCTGTGAGGTCTGTCAGGTCCCTCCTGAACCTTCCCTCTCTCCAAGGGACTTAATATAACTAAAAGCAGTACACAGACTTCAGTCTGGCCAAACAAAAGTGAACTGAGAGTGGTCCACGACGCCCAGAGGCTGGCAGAGATCATATGAATGAATTGGCAAATTAGCAGAAACGACTTCTGCTGAAAAACTAATAAAATGTCCATCTGATAATGGGATAGACTCTTAACTGATGAAACTCTATGGATTCCTGCCGAAAGAAAATCTGGACCTCGGTGGAGAATGGGGAAGAATTTTGGAAGCAGTTATTGATTGCTCCAACACACATCACAAAGGAAAGAAAAGGTCAAAAGAGATAATAAACCCTGATTACAGAGTGTCTCACATGACTCTCTGATAACTGTCACTTCCCCACTCACCCATGACCTTCCCTTGCCAGCTCAGGGGCCTCTAGTTCCATTTTGGGCTCATCTCTCTTGATTTTTAGAGATAGCAGGGCAGTTATAGGAAAGAGAAGTATTTCTGGTCTCGATGTGATTCAAAGTAATTAACTACAGAATCAGAAAAATGAAGTTTACATAAGATGAGTAAAATAAACTTTTCCAAAACGAGTATTTCCAACTTATGTTTTAAAATAAGTTTTGAAGTTAATAGAATATTCACTTTAATAATTTGAATAATGTATTAAAACCTTAGGACAATCTGAGACTATACACATGGAGCATAAATATAAAATTCTTCCACCAAAATACTGATTTGCTTTCTGCAGGATTACGGTACCTCGTTGCAGGAAACATGAGCTCAGTGACACAGAACAAAATTCTCCATATTAAAAGGGTTCAGAGAACAAAGATATTTAGTGAATGCTGAGTCAACTAAATTAAATAGCTATCCCTACAGCAGGACTTATCAGTACCTTTAATATGCTAATTGATGATGAGCATTATAAATCTCCAAGATGGAGGTAGATTATAAATACTTCTTAAAATTAATTTGTTCACCAGATGTCCTCTATATTATTTGGGAGAATTATTTATTATCCTAAAATAAATAAATTCTATTGCTACTCACCCTGGGTGGGCTAGAGCTACCTGTGTGAGAAGCAAGCTTGATACAAATCAATGCTTATAGCTGCTCGTGGGTCACCTAAGGTTTTGGGGGGCCCTTCCACCTTCTACAAAGTAGATTTCCAGTAGAACAGTTAGCACATTTTAAGCAGTTCATCCTAAATAGGTTTCCCAAATTTGGGGCAGAATAATCCAGTGATTTTCATTTTGGTGGGGGATGCGAGCAGAAGCTTTAAGGTTCCTCCTCTTTTTGCAAAGAACATCTATTAAAATCTCCCTCCAAAATAATTTTTTTCAAGATTTTATTTATCGAGTTTAGAGAGAAGATATATAAAGAGAAAGGCGGGGGAAGGAGTGGGAAGCATCAACTCATAGTAGTTGATTCTTGTCTGTGCCCTAAATGGGCAAGCCTAGGGTTTTGACCCTGTGACCTCAGCATTCTAGGTTGATGGTTTATCCACTGTGCCACCACAGGTCAGGTTCAAATACTTTCATTAAGATATTTTAACCAGGGACCATTTGGTTATACGTGGTTATATTTGGTTATAGAATGCCCAGTTTTCAATGCTAAGTTCATGTTTCATGGTGAGCCAACACCAAAAAATATATCCTGTGTGACTTCAGTTTCATGAAGCTCCAATCAGACAAAACTGATCTTTGATGATAGAAGTCAGAACAGTCGTTACTTAGAAGAGGTATCAACTGGAAAGGCACATGAGGGACCTCGCTTGGGTACTTGAAATATTCCATATTTTGATCTGGGTGGTGGACACATGGGTATATCTATGGGTACAAATTCACTGACCTAATGTGCACTGAAAAATTGTACTTTTACCGCATTGTACACTTCAATAAAAAATGATGAAGAACTGGAATGAACAAAAGGAAGCATTTTTTCTGTTTTGGGAAACTCTGAAGTTATTATAAAGTGAGGGGAAAAAACAAGAACAAGCCCTATTAACTATTTGAATCTACTCCAAAGATATGATAATTCTCAAGTCTCAATGCATCCTTTGGGAGAAAAAGTCCTTTTTGTTACCCAAAATGAACAAGATTAATTTAAAGGGAATACAAAAAAGAACAAAAAGAAGAAAAAAGAAGGGATCTGTTTACGTTGACCTAACGTTTCTTAGATTCGGAAAACGTGATCTTTGGAGAGAAATGGGGGGGGGGGCTTCAAAACCCCTGCAGGACCACTGCCGGCTCGGAGCCCCTGTTCCCTTGCTTGTTCCCGACAGTAAATAGCCCTGCTTTTGTCTTTGTATACCGATGAAGCTCTCCAGCGTGTATTTTATTTTATTTTACCGTTTTATTGAATTGATTGGGGTTACATTGGTTAATAAAATTGTACAGGTTTCAGGTGTACAATTCTATAATATATCATTTGTATATTGTATTGTGTGTTCACCACCCCAAGTCAAGTTGCTTTCCATCAGCATTTATCCCCCTATACCCTCTTCTGCCTCCCCCCACCTCCCCTTCCCTGGCAATCACTATACTATTATCTGTGTCTATGAGTTCTTTTGTTTGTCTGTTTTTTGCTTAATCCCTTCACGTTTTTTCACCCAACCTCACAACCCCCTGCCCCTCTGATAAATTTCAGTCTGTTCTCCACGAGTCTGCTTCTGTTTTTTTAGTTTATTTTGTTAATTAGATTCCACATTTCCACATATAAGTGAAATCATACGGTACTTGTCTTTCTCTGCCTGGCTCATTTCACTTGGCGTAATGTTCTCCAGGTCCATCTATACCAGGGGTCCCCAAACTACAGCCTGAGGGCCACATGCGGCCCCCTGAGGCCATTTATCCGCCCCCACCGCACTTCCAGAAGGGGCACCTCTTTCATTGGTGGTCAGTGAGAGGAGCACAGGATGCATCCGCACCCATAGTTCCCATTGAAATACTGGTCAGTTTGTTGATTTAAATTTACTTGTTCTTTATTTTAAATATTGTATTTGTTCCCTTTTTTTTTTTTACTTTAAAATAAGATATGTGCAGTGTGCATAGGGATTTGTTCATAGTTTTTTTTATAGTCTGGCCCTCCAATGGTCTGAGGGACAGTGAACTGGCCCCCTGTGTAAAACGTTTGGGGCCCCTGATCTACACGGTCACAAAGAGTAGGATTCCACCTTCTTAGACCAAACATGAGATTAAACTCAAAATGGATTAAGACTTAAATGTTAGACTCAAAACCGTAAGATTCCTAGAAGAAAACATAGGCAGTAAAATCTCAGACATTTCTCGTAGCAGTATTTTTCCTGATATATCTCCTTAGGTAAGGGAAATGAGAGGAAAAATAAACAAATGGAACTACATCAAACTAAAAAGTTTTTGCACAGCAAAGGAAACCATCAACAGAATAAATATTTAAACATATTTGCCAATGACACATCTGATAAGGTGTTAATATCCAAAATTTATAAAGATCTTATAAAACTCAACACATACACACACACACACAAATCTAATTTAAAAATGGGCAAAGGACCCACCTGAATAGTCACATCTCCAAAAGAGTTATACAGATGGACAATAGACATATGAAAAGATGCTCAACATCACTAATCATTAGAGAAATGAGAATAAAAACCACAATGAGATACCACCTCACATCTGTCAGAATGGCTACCATCAAAGCATTGGTGACAGTGTGGAGAAAAGGGAACCCTCCTGCACTGCTGGTGGGAATGCAGACTCGTGCAGCCACTGTGGAAAGCAGTATGGAGTTTCCTCAAAAAAATTAAAAATGGAACTAACTGTCTTATGACTGAGCGACTCCACTTCTGGGAATATATCTGAAAAGACCCAAAACACTAATTTGAAGGGACACATGAACCTTTATGTTTTTTGCAGTTTTATTTACAATAGCCAAGATTTGGAAGCAGCCCAAGTGCCCATCGGTAGAGGAGTGGGTAATAAAACGGTGGTCCATTTATATAATGGAATACTACTCAGCTGTAAAAATGAAGGGGATCTTATTTAGCCTGCATTTTATTTTTCCTTTTTATTGAATTTTTGGGATGATGCTGGCTAACAAAATTATACAGGTTTCAGGTGCACAATTCCACAGCCTGCATTTTAAATGAGACCCTCCAGTGCAGAAGGGAAGGCCCCATGCTCGCCACGCTCAGGTTGAGAAGACGCAAGGAAATTAGACAGCCTGTCAATCCATGTATTTGAGAAGAATGTGGTTACAAATCAGTAGGGGAATCATTTGCATTGAGAATCGAAAAGTAAAAGTCTCAGGACTTTAGAAGTCTGTCCCTGGAGACCCAGAGTGGCATCCTGGCACTGCTACCATGGATCACTCATCATGCCCACCCCCATTTGGAAGAGTAGACAGAGAGAGCTAGGCCCTGGTGTGGCTCTGACACTTCCCAGCCACCCAGGGACCCTTCTCAACCTGTTTGTTCTCTGTTAGTGAAGAAAATAGAAGCTGCTGTGAGGACTTCAGGAGAAGACACCTTGCACTGGGCATCCAGAACTATTAGACCCTCCTCCCCTCCTCCTCTCCTCCTCTCCTCCCCTCCTCCCCTCCTTCCCTTTAGGAGCAGCTGAGAGTGATGTCTCTGAGGTCAGGCTGCTTGGGAATGGATCCTGATCTTGCCACGTAGCGCCTGAGTGACCTGGGTAAGTTCCAGAGCCCCTAGATCTCGCTCTATAAATGGAAGGGGGTAAGTTCCATTGTACTAACTCCTAGGGTTACCCCGAGGGTGATAGTGATGATGCTGGGAATAGGCTGAATGTGAAGTCTGGAACATAGATTGTGCTCCAAACATTATAGACTCCTACTACTATTATGTTATTAGTATCATCATATTAGGTAGACAAAAAATAAAAATAAAAACAAAAACAAAACAACAGCCTTCAAGGGGAAGATTCATCATGGCCATTTTTTAGTTAAGTTGTACTTTGTTTCTGGTGGAGGTGTGCTTGAACTGCTGCCAGCAGCCTCCACCTTTCATTTATCAGCCTCCTCAGAATTACAGAGAACCAATCTTTCCCCCAAACACCACAGGAGAGGCCCCTGGGGTGGTGCCCTAGGCAAGGGGAAGAGAAGATCAGCTCTCCTCCCAGACTTTGTCACAGCACTGCTGGTCTTCCAGGGCAGAGGGCATGGAGCTGCACACCAAAGGGGCTGGGCTACCGCACACTGCTCAGCTTCATTCCACTGGTACCCCAAACCAGAGTGGTGCTGGCAGCTCTATAGATCACTCTTTCTTTCCTTCCTTCCTTCCTTCCTTCCTTCCTTCCTTCCTTCCTTCCTTCCTTCCTTCCTTCCTTCCTTCTTCCCTCCCTCCCTCCCTCCCTTCCTTCCTCCCTCCCTTCTTTCCTCCCCTCCCCTCCCCTCCCCTCCACTTCCCTTCCCTTCTCTTCCCTTCCCCTCCCCTCCCCTCTCCTCCCGTCCCCTCCCTTCCCCTTTCCCTCCTTCCTCCCTCCCTCCCTCCCTTCCTTCCTTCCTTCCTCCCCTCCTTCCATCCACTCAGCCACCCAGGCATCCACCCATCCCATGTGCACTGAACATATGTTATGCATCAGTTCTGTAATAAGAGCAAGGGATACAGGGGTGAGTAAGGCAGGGTCTTCCCTTTGGAGAATTCACAGAGAGAATGCATATGGATGTTTTCACTGCATGAGGTAAGGTCAATAGTTGAGTAAGGGGTTGTCCTACCAGAGAACAGAGCACGAGTACCTAATCCAGTCTAAGTGATCGGGGGAGGCTTTGTAGAGGAAGAAATTATCTTCTTAGACTTAAGAGGTGGAATAATGATCCAGAGAGAAGACTCAGCAGAGCCAAAGGGATGGCAGTGAGAGGTCGGGCGTTAGAGAGCTGTGTAGAGCAGAAGATGAGGGTGGAAAGGAAGGCCCAGGGTCAGAGCATGGAAGGTGTACTGTGCTTGTGTTTTATTTGCAGGAGGGGGAGAAGGAGTGGACTTGTGTAGGACGTGGTCAGATGAGGGTTTTATGACAGTGATGCTGGGTGGGTTGGAGAGAAACAAGAGTGGTCAGGGGCTCTGCAGTGGCCAGAATCACAAAAGTAATGACAGGTCTAGAGAGGAGGACAGGCATCCCAGAAAAGTTTGGGAGGTGAGGCATAGGGTAGATGGAAGATGTCAACAAGGAAGAAAGCAAATATTCCCTGAGGGTCCAATGAGGTAGGAATGCTGGAAAAGGAGGAGGAGCTGGAAGCGAAGATGAAATCAGTTTTGAACATGATGAGTCTATGCGTCGACACCCGTATGAGGCAAGGTAGATAGGCAGTTATATTTCAGGCCCAAAGCTGATATAAAAGTTAAGGAAGAAAACTGGGGTAGGTAGAGATAAAACATACAAGGGCCAAGGATGAACCCCTGGGGAGCCCTAATGTCTACATGGCTGTGATCCCACAGACTATCTATAGGAACTGCTGCCCACCTTTCAAACACCTGGGACATTAGCACAGCTAGAAATCTTTTATCTTGATGGAATCACCAGTCATTCAAACAAGGCAGTTAATAAAGGCATCACCCCAGAGACGTGGAGCCATCAAAACTTTCTGTACCCGTGGAAACCCAAGACCTGTGTGGGTGAGGCTAGCATCCTGCAGAGATGCTGTAGAGGGAATTCCTCGGTCTGAAGGTACTAGCAGTGTTTTAAGATTCTTTGGTTTTAATTGAATAAATAAGTTATGGTACATTCATACAATCCAACCCGCTGTGGCCACGAAAAGAAAATGAGAGACAGCTCTCTATGTACTGACATAGAAAGATATCTTAAAAAAAGGAAAGATATCTCAGATGTATGTTTAAGTGATCATAGAAATATATATGCACACTGCATACATACATATATTATAAATATAGATTTGGAGGAACATGCCAAACCATTAGAGAGGCTGGGGAAGATTACAAAGTACTTTCACTTTCTAAGTCATGTGCATTAAGAGACACAGACATGTATTTCTTTGGTAATGAGAACAAAATGGTGATCCAATTATATTTCTAACTGTCTTGGTCCCCCTCGTGGGTGGCCATGTCTCCCAGTAACTGTCCTTACTAAGGGTTCTCAGACAAGGGGAAGGAGGGGGAAGGAGCGCGCACTGTGGTTTACTGCGAATGTTTGATCACATTATTGGTAGATGAAGATTCCAGGTGGCGATCATGAGGCGAACCATGGGTACATGTTGGAGAAATCATGTTAGGAATCAGAGAAATGGTAATGAGAATCTGCAAATGGGGACACGCCCCACACAGTCCAAATTCAGAGAGGACAAAAACAGAATGTGAAGGTGAGGTGAGGAGGGCTAGTAATTAAGACAGGTCAATCTGGAAGCCCACCAGCTTGGTAATATGTGGAACAGACATGGGCTTAGTGGGCAGGCCTGACAGTTGAAAGCAAACCACAAGGCCCAGACACGAAGGCATAGCCTACATCACAAATGAGACAGACACCTGGCTGATCAGGTGGTTGGGGAAGCCCGGGAATTGGGAAGCAGTAGTTGCTTCATGAAATTAACCAGCACATAGACCCGAGGATAGAACCCCTGGTCAGCCAAACAAACAAGCAAACAAACAAACAAACAAAAGTCTTTCCCTAGGGATCGGGAACCTTTTTGGCTGAGGGAGCCATGAACACCACATATCTTAAAATGCAATTCCGTGAGAGCCATACAATATGTTTAAAACTAAATACAAGTAGATGTGTGCATTTTATGTAAGACCAACACTTTTAAAGTACAATAAGTCTCTGAATTCTTTTTAATAACATTGTTATGCTGTTGCTAACCAGTGATGAATAAAGTACTTCTAACCATTAATGCAACTTCTGGTGCTGCATGGTTTTGCTGATGGCTCTGTAGTCTGGTTGATACGTGGTGAGGTTAAGCTTCATGCAGGTGTTGAGACTTCCATCCATTAAACGTGATCATAGGTTAGTCTTAACGTTCTTTAGATGTGAGAAAGACTGCTCAGATGTATATGTAGAGCCAAACATTGTAAGTACAGCAATACTCACACACTGCAGTGTGTGGTATGTGATGGGAAGCGCGTTCCAAGTTTTGACAATCAGCTGGTCTGAGGGTTGAAGTTTTTTCATTTTTCCCCACTTGTGTTTGCTCGCCAACTCTGCTTGCTGTCGTGCAAGTCTTTCCAAATCTTCATTCAGTGACTTTAACTTATTCAACCACATGTCTGAGGCCTTAAGGTCAGCAGTTTGTAGCTCAAAATCTCTTACGGAGACACCGGGAATATAAGTCAGGTCGGCGCTGTCCACTGCACACTCGTGTGGATGGGTGATGAACTTAAAAAGACTAGTGCGCTCATGAAATTATCAAAAGTGCACTTTTAATGACTGCAGATTAGACGTGAAGGCTGCTAGCTGCTGGAGATCAAGATGTTGAGCAGGGTCACTTGCTGTGCCTGCATCTTTAAACTCTCCCAGTTTTTCAAAGTGTAGTAAACAACCTGTTTCAATGTTGGCGATGAAGAGTTCCAGCTTGTTTTCAAATGCAAACACTGCTTCTTGAAGGAATAAAACTATATTTCCAATGCCTTGCATTTTCACATTGAGCTGGTTCAGATGTTCAGTCATGTCCACGAGATAGTAGAACTTCAGGAGCCACTCAGTGTTAGCTAACTCAAGATGCTCGATGTTTTTCATTTCAAAAAAAGTCTGGATTTCGCTCAGACAAGCCGCGAAACGGCTGAGCACCTTCCCTCTTGACAACCAACGCATATTGCTGTGCAGAAGCAAACCAAGATAATTATTCCCAACTTCATCCAGCAGTGTTTTAAACTGGTGATCATTTAAAGCTTGGGCAACAATTAAGTTGGCCACCCAAATGACCAGTGACATCAACTCACCAAGCTGCTCACCACACATCTGAGCACAAAGTGCCTCTTGATGTAGGATGCAGTGAAAACTTAGGATGGGCCTGACCAAGAGGTGGTGTAGTGGATAGAGCGTCGGACTGGGATGCGGAAGACCCAGATTTGAGACCCCGAGGTCACCAACTTGAGCGCGGGTCCATCTGGCTTGAGCAAAAGCTTGACAGCTTGGACCCAAGGTCGCTGGCTCCAGCAAGGGGTTGCTCAGTTTGCTGAAGGCCCGCGGTCAAGGCACATATGAGAAAGCAATCAATGAACAACTAAGGTGTCGCAACAGCAACAAAAAACTGATGATTGATGCTTCTCATCTCTCTTTGTTCCTGTCTGTCTGTCCCTATCTATCCCTCTCTCTTACTCTCTCTCTCTGTCCCTATTAAAAAAACAACAACAACTTAGGATGGGTCTCTTTTCATGTTCACGAAGAAGTGCTATGAATCCTATTTGTCCCCACCATGCACGGAGCACCATCAGTACACACCGAAATAAGTTTATCCATCAGTAGATTTTTTTCTTCAGCGAACTCAGTGAAAGACTTGAATAAATCCTCCCCTCCTGTTGTCTCTTTCATAGGCAAAACAGCAAGACTTTCCTCACATAGTGTGTCACCAACAGCATATCTTGCAATCACGCTGAACTGGGATAAATGGCTTACGTCCGTTGACTCATCCAAAGCGAGAGAAAAGAATGGTGCAGCATTTATGTCCTTCACTTGTGTTGCCTCAATTTGATTTGCCATCATGATGGTACGATCGTGAACAGTTCTTGCCTACAGAGGCATGTCATTTATTTGTTTGATTACCTTATCTTTATCTGAAAAGTTGTCAAAAAGTTCACTGGCAACATCAAGCATGAATGTTTTGGCATACTTCCCATCTGTGAATGGTTTTCCATTTCTCACAATTGCTAAAGCACCAGCAAAGCTAGTCAAATTCCAGTCACCTTGTTGGGTCCAAACACGGAGTTGTTGCTGACTAGCTTGTACTCTGCACAGTAGCTCTTGACATGCTTTCTTCTTGCTGTCCTCCACTGGATATTTCAATGCAAATGTAGTATGGTGTGTGTCAAAGTGCCGCTTTGTATTTGATCGCTTCATCGGTGCAATTTTATCATTGCATATTAGACACACTGCACAACCTGCTCTCTCCACAAAGGAGAATTCCTCTGTCCATTCCTGCTGTAAAGTACGATACTCCTCATCTCTTTTTACTTTAGCCATCTTCTTTGTCAAAAGGGTGTCTGCAATTAGCTAGCTGACTACTTGATTCAAAGGAAGGAAGTTTACTTCCTGACCTCACACCGACTCGTGTACGTTATGCATTATCCAATAAAAATTTGGTGTTGTCCCAGAGGACAGCTGTAATTGGCTCAAGACACCCACAACCATAAACATGAGTGACAGAAAATGAATGGATTATAATACATGAGAATGTTTTATATTTTTAACGTTATTTTTTTAATTAAAGATTTGTCTGCAAGCCAGATGCAGCCACCAAAAGAGCCACATCTGGCTCGCGAGCCATAGGTTCCCGACCCCTGCCCTAGAGGGTGATTGCATTCTTGGGGAAGATTTCTCCTGACTGGGACACAACACAGAGCTGGGTTCCAACCAATTCTGAAGTCGCCATTCCACAGCCCTGTTTCCCCTGGTGAAGTCCATGATCACCATTCCATGTGGAAGCCCAATTTGCAAACCCAGATCTCCTTGGGACAGAGCCGGCTAAGGAGGTAGGAAGTGGGGGGCTGAGATTTCTTCCTGCTAAATGAGTGGACGAGAGGGACATTTCAGCGAGGAGCATTTGGGACATTTGGGCTGTGGGTGCAGCCTGTCTGATTCACCAGACTCTTATAAAAAAAAAACCTTCTCTACCCTTTTAAATAAATATATAGTCTAGAACAGAGAAGAGGGGTCTGAGAGGCCAGCCTGGTCACCCCAATATAATTAACTAATTAAATGTCAAACCTCAAATACTTTCCCCTGGGCCAACAAATCTCAGACCACATCACAAAGGTGTTCATGAAAAAAAAAGAGCCTACCTGAACATAAAGCAAAATGCCCTCATGAGATAGTGTGGGCACAGGCATCAGCTTTCCAGACTAGGTGTTTAAGGCAGTGTTCAAGCCGATATAGCCTCAGTGGACCTTTTGGGACCAAACATAAAGAACGTAGGTGGGAGGCATCTATTGTGTTTCTTAGACCTGCTCAGGGCTGGACCTAGGGTGAAAAGGGTGAGGACTTCATGCTGGGTGTGAAATTTAAGGGAGCAACTAAAATTAAATTACAATTAATACTAAAAATTCAAAATTAATGCCTGACAATCCACAATAAGTAAATATAAAAATTTGAAATAAAGACAAGATATGATCCTCTATTTGCACAACTCATGTCTTTCATGTCATTGAGCCCTAGGCCTGCAGTCCTTGTAACTAGCAGATCCCAAAATGGCGCTTTTGACCCAGGAATCGCCTCATCCCAGGTATGTATAACCAACAGAAATGTGTTCATGTAAGAGAAACTCACAGCAGCACACTCAAATAGCCCCAAAGCAGAAAGAACTGAAACATCAACCAACAGTAACAGGTAAATTGTAGTCTGTCCATCCTACCGCCATTCAACAACGAGAATAACTATCGCTATATGAACAAGCAAGGAATCTCACATGGGTGTTTTCACTTTGTAAAAATCCATTGATTTGTGCTCATTACTGCATCCTTGTCATATTTCTATAAGATTACTTTAAAAAAAAAAGGAAAGCTAAGAACAGCCTACATCCTTCTCTTGCATTAATGTGTCTTTCTCATGGCAATGTTCTTCTTCTGTTATCCTAGAAGGAGGATATCAGAACTGCCTGACACATGTTCCAACGGAAGACTTTCTCCTTCCCAAAGCCTTATCAGGAGCATGGAGTTGAACTCAAGTCTCTAATACTATGTGGACAGGTATTAATAAAAACTGGAATGTTCTTTTCTGACGTCCACAATCCCTGGTTCTATCAGGATGTCCCTGAAATTTGGGCTTCTTCATAAAGCCTAAGATTTAAGATCATTGGGTCATTTCAGTGGTGACAGAAAATGCTAAACGTCCCCACTGATAGTTACAAAGCCTCTCTCACGCCTAGCTTAGCCAGACATCTGGAGCTGCTGAACACGGTTGTGTTTGCTTTCTATTGTGGCCATAACAAATAACCACACATTTAGTGGATGAAAACAACACAGACTTATTACAAATTACAGTTCTGGAGGTCAGAAGTCCATATGGGTCTCAGAGAACTAAAATGGAAGTGTTAGCAAGCTATGCTTCTTTCTGGGGCTCTATGGCAGGCAGTTTTGTCCACTTAGGTTGTGGCAGATTGAAGTCCACGTGGTCATAGTGCTGTACTCTGTTTCCTTGCTGGCTGCTAGCAGGGGTTGGCTCTCAGCTCCCAGAGGACTTTCTCCAGTTCTTACACATATCCCCCTAACACCTCCAAACTAGCCATGGGCATTAATTAAATCCTCAAGTTTCCATCTTGAGACCTTCTTTTGTCATCAGATCTCTCTCTGAGCCCACCTAGGAAAGCTTCCCTCTTTTTAATAACTCAGGTGATGAGATTAGACCTGCCCATACTATTTACAATAATCTCTTTATCTCATGGTCTCTAACTTCAATCACAGCTACAAAGTCCTCTTTTGCCATCATTCCAGGTAACATACATGCAGGTTCCAGAGATCAGAGCATGACATCTTGGGAGAAACACTGTTCTTACTTTCACAACTGTTAAAATAAACCTTTTCTCCTTAATAGCTCTTACACTATTGCAAACTTTTGATGCTCAAAAATTCTCCAGGTTTATTTACCCTGAAGAAAAAAGATAAATAAGATACACAAAGGAGTTCTCTGGGGAGCAAAAGCAGGCTCTATATTGGTTCATTCATTCAACAATTTGAATTCATTCATTCAACAAATATCTTGTATCATGGATGTAGTAAGGAACAAACCAGAAAAGTCTCTGCTTTTATGCAGTTTCTATTTTAGTGAGATCAAGATGATATAAAAATAATTAAAGTATATGATTTAATATGCAGTTTCTAAAATGGCTCCCAATGATTCCCACTGGATCCTCCCCCATTTGAAACTTGTGATGACCACAGTCTTAGCCAACACTTTGCTTGCAGCCTTATAAGATATCATGAGCTACAAAATCCAGTTAAGCCATACCCAGGTTTCTGATCCACAAACTGTATATGGTAATGTTGTTCTCTTAAAGACACTGAGTATTAGGGTATTTGTTACACAACATTAGCTAACTAATACACATGTTATGTCAGATGGTAATATAGTAGAAAAAAATATATATAGCAAGGAATGAGCCTAGGGAATGAGAGTTTGGCTGCATGTGGAAAAGGGTTATCTGTTATATCATAACAAATACTAGGATTCAAATACTAGGTTGCTAATTTCTGAATGTGATAGGGTTTTTTGGGTACTGACGAGTACAGTGAGCAGGCCTAGAACTGTCATACAGATTGAGTTTCAAAGATACAACCTGAATTCTTTTATTGTACTCAATTACTCCCCTGCATGACCCTCCCTAGGTTCTGTTATCACAGCTGCTACTAAAAACGCTCTGAATTTGATTAACAACTTCCTTACCATGGTATTCTATGATATACCTTGTCTGCCTTCATCTATATAGACTGAGAATTTTGTATGAACTTAGTTTTCCATGGAGGAGTTCATATAAGAAGGGTCTTCTCTTCAAAATGCAGAGGACAGTGTCTAGAGATGCCTTAAATGCAAGGGTACCTCATAAACGATGGGGCAATGAAAATAAACACACCAGTGGAGAGAGAAGCAGGCCTGGCCTATATAGCCACTGTTGTTTTAATATGGAAGCCTGCCACACATGCAAATTCATCCCCATAGCAAAGGGTGCTTTCATTTTCCAGAATCTGATTTCCCAATCATGATAAATTCCTTTGATTATTTCTTTTTTCTTGAAGTTACAATTTAAGGTTCTACAGTGTGTCCGTAAAGTCATGGTGTACTTTTGACCGGTCACAGAACAAAAGTGCACCATGACTTTACGGACACACTGTATACCATAGCAGTGGGCCTGAGAATATTGGTAGATGTAATTCTTGGTCTTGGGTTGACACAAAAACTTAAGTGAGTGTAACGATTTATATCATCAAATAAAAGCTTCTGAATAATAATAATAATAATAATAATAAAAACATCATTCCCAGGTCTCCCAACTTTCTTAAGTCATTTAGAGCCTTCACCAAAATGCAAGGCCAGTGCCTGTGTTGAAAAGGCCTAAATGGTGGCATATAAATTCTCTCTTTCTTTTACAAAGGAAATTTCAGAAACAGGCAAAGAAAAATTGAACTCTCTATGCCTCAGAGTCCCCAGGTTTAAAAAAAAAAAAAGACAGAAAAATAGGTTATTGTATGGTTGTTGTCACTGTTGCAGGTGCCCTTGCTGAGATGCCTCTTCTGACTCAACCAGGGCTGGGTCACATGCTGCCTTGTGTGCCCTTCAACCTCCCCCACCCTCCATTTCTCATGTCTTCCCCTGTCCCTGTTGGTTATTAGTGCCCCTCGCAGCCTCAGAGCCATGTACGGTTGGGCCAGTCATGTGTGGCACAAGGTCATAGACTTCGGAAGCGACCAAGCCATTTATTCTGTCTAGAAGAGTGGGGTGCCTTTATCTAATTCACCCCGAGCCCTGGTATGGGTCTCCACGGGCCCTGAGACATAGAGTTTGGTGAGGTCTCGACCAGATGGCTTATTTTGTTCACTGTTTGAGCTCCAGCCCCTGGCCCAATGCTGGGGAGATAAGGAGGACTCAATAAATACGTGTCCGTGAATGACTGGTTAGACTAATTCATTAACTGGAAGGGATAATGAAGCAGAAAAGAGGAAGCCTCTGGATTTTCGCAGTAAAATCAGAGGAAGCTGAGACTGCCGTGAGTATGTGACCCCTGAATCCTGTTCTTCTTTTGTCATTGATTTATTTGTTATGTTTGTTTCCTGGTTAGTCATTTCTTACCTAAGGGACAGCATTCTGAGGGCAACGAAGAATACACACAGATGACAAAAATCACAAAAGAAGAGGTGAAGAAGATGTGAATTTCCACTTCCCACTGTTCCTATTCCGGATGAAATCAATAGCCCTGTAAATCTGTGTTCATTTTTGCAGAAATCAGCCTTAGATGGGCCGACTGCAGTACAGGCCAGGGGGGTGGCAGCGGCGGCCAGCCTCTGAGCTCTAGGGCTTAGGCACATTTGCCAGGACTGAAAGTTGTAAGAACCGAGATCAAGGGTCAGAAAGCTTAATCAGTGAGGGACTCAATGATAAATATTTTGGGGTTTGTGGGTCACGTGGTCTCTGTCACAACCACCAGACTCTGCCATTGTAGACCAGAAACAGCCCTAGATAGCGTAAACAAGTAGACGGGGCTGTGTTCCAATAAACCTTTAAATATGGGCACTAAAATTTGAATTTCATATAACGCTCATGTATCTTGAAATATTACCCTTTTAAGAAATTTGTTTTCGACAATTTAAGAGTGCAAAAGTCAATCTGGGTTGGCAGGCCATACGACAATAGGCAGCGGGCCAGATTGGGCCCATGGGCCAGAGTTTGCAGAGCCCTGGCTGGGACAGTGCTTACCTGCTGCCAGCCCCTGTTCCAAGTGCTTATTCATTTCCAACCCATACCAGCCCTGTGAGTTGGGGGCTATTTGTATTTCAGTTCTCCTACTCAGGGGAAGATCTGAGTTCAAATCCAGACTGTCTAGCTCCAGGACCCTTGCAAGTTACCACTTTGAGCCCTAGCCCAATAAAAATTGCTTTGTATTCTTACAGCCCTTAGAAGTGGTGGCTGCTCCTGTCATTTACTCATTTGCATTTTTATGCATTCGTTCAGGTGTACAGAGATGCTTCAGCACTGTCCCCGACTCTACAGATGCACTACTGGGCTAAATACCTGTGTGAAAGTAAAGCATTATGGGAATATATTTGCAAGGTCTTTGTCTAGATTTTTTAAAAAGCCTTTATAGAGGAAGAAGATTAGGAAGCCCTTCCCAGATGGATAAATTGTCAGACATTTCAGGGAGATCACCATGCCCAAAGTCCTAGAAATATTATAGAGTTTACTTATAACCAACATGCAATCTCCATTGCATTAGTTAGCTTTCGCTGCAGTAACAAGCAGCCCCTGGATCTCTGTGGTATACAATAAGCACTTATTACTAGCTCCCTTGTTTGTGGCTTGGCTTCATTGGTTCTACTCTAAGCTGTGGGTCAGGTCAGGTCTGATCCTCCCAGGTCTCATTCTGGTTCCAGGATGAAGGATCAGCCACTATCTGGGATGCACTCATCTCTTGGTCAAGTGAGAGGAGAGAGTATGAACTCTTAAAGATAACCTTGCCTACTGCCATGAGAGGCAGTGCAAAACCACATGGCATGGAGGCTACCGTGGGCTGAACAGTAGCTCCCCCTAAAAATATGCTGATGTTTTAATCCTCACAATCTGTGAATATCACCATTCTTAGAGGAAGCTGTGATTAAGTTAACATCTTGAGAAGAGGAATTTATCCTGGATTATCCAGATTGACCTTAAATGTAGTCACTCATGTCCTTAGAGAGAGAAAAGGAGTTTAAAAACAGGCACAGAGAAAGCAGTATGAAGACAAAGAAGAGAGAGATGAAGCCACAAGCCAAGGACTATCAATAGCAGACTAAAGTTGGAAGAGACAAGGAAGGGTTCTCCCCTTGAGCCTCCAGAGTGGGCATGGCCCTGCCAAGAAAGACCTGCATTTCAGACTTCTGGCTTCCTGATATATAAGAAAATAGATTACTGCTGTTTTAAGCCACTCAGTTTGTGATAATTTATTATACCAGTCACGGGAAACTAATAGAGAGGCTCAGTCCTATTAGAGAGGGAAATGGAGTGGTTGAAGAGCTGGGAACAATAATCCCATTTGCCATTAAACTTCTTCATGAAGCAGAGTTATCTACCAGGTGGTATATGGCCTTTGGGATTAGACCAGCCTCTGTACAATAGGCTTCCAGGCTATGGCAACTTAGAGGTGAGTCTCGACAAGACCCCTCCCTTCAGAAGGGCAAACTTCATGTGTCATACCCCAGTGGTCATTTACCATGTGAGCTCTCCTTCCTCTTAGCATCACCTTCCAACTCGGCTCTAAGCCCTTGTCTCTTCCCACCAGCTTTGATATTATGAACCCAACTGGTTTTCTTGAGAGGCTGGGTGGTTCCAGGCAGAAAAAAAGAGCCAAGTGTTCATTCAAGCTTTCTCATGCTCAAGATTGTGTTCCCTGGGAAGTCATTTGAAGTCCGACTTCTTGTAGAGGGGTACTGTGTCAGCATCACTATAGTTTTTATTATACAAACAGAACAAGCAGCAGCGGGCATGCAGATTGGTTTCCTGCTGGAAGCTTCAGGATTCATCGAGGTTTCTGTTTCTCATTCACTGGAGGAGAGGAGTTGCTAGAATTTCTCAGAAGGTATCGGTAAGAATTTCAAATGCTGCCTCAAAATACCATGAATCCAGTTTCTCTACTAGGACAAGTCACCTCCCAGATTCCATGTGTTTCTACATCATGACCGCAGCCTGGTTCTTGTTTCTACATAGGAGGTTTCAACACAGCATTAGCGTATTGGTCAGTTAGGGCTGTCATAAAGGGTACCCTTAATGGATGGCTTAAAACAACAGAAATGTATTTTAATCACAGTTCTGGATGGCTGGAAGCCTAAATAAAGGCCACACTCCCTCTGAAGGCTCTAGGGAAAGGTTCTTCCTTGCCCCTTCCAACTTCCTGTGGCTCCTGTAATCCTTGTTGTTCCTTGGCTTCTAGCTGCACCACTCCATGATCTGTATCTATCATCACATCCCTCTCCTGTGTGTGTGTGTGTGTGTGTGTGTCCTCTCCTCTTCCTAGGGAGATAGGTCTTAGGGCCCATCCTTATCCACTACAACTTCATTTAAACTAGTTACATCTACAAAGACCAATTTCCAATAAAAAATAAAACGTTCCATTCTGAGCTTCTGAATGAACAGGGATTTGGGGGAGGCTAGTGAACCCACTGCATAGGGAAATAAGTCTTTGCTGCTCTTCTGTTGACAGTGACTCTAGAACAGTGGTTCTTAACCTTTTCTGAGGTACCGAACCCACCAGTTTCATATGCACATTCACCGAACCCTTCTTTAGTGATAAATAAAATATGATTTTTTTTACAAATTCAAGACATAGGTATATGTTTTTTTTACTGGTGCACAAAATGAGCCGTGCATGAACATCACCTTGCTCAAAGAACAAAACCAACAAAGTGCATGAACTCACAACAAATTACGGTATTACTTTATTCTGGCCTCCGCGGCAGAGGCTTCTCCGAACCCCTGAGACCAACTCATTGGACCCCTAGGGTTGGATAGAACCCAGGTTAAGAACCACTGCTCTAGTAGAAGACTCTCTGTTACCCTAAGCTGCATAAGGTTGCACCGCATTCAAAATCTCACTTGGAGTTTCCTGATTGGTAAATTCTTACTACAGAAATCTCACGGAAACACACCAAACCTCCAACTTCAGTGTTGAGGCTAAAGTTACGCTGAATGTCAAAATTACATCAGACAATTGCACTTATCTCCACCAGAAAAGTTGGATGATTTTACTCTGACTAACAGGGCATTCCCCTCCCCCACGAGTGCTGACTTTGAAACCCTCTCCAGCACTGGACAGTGAGTGGCGGGCTGTGTTTCTGATGGGAAAGCACGCTTTCATTATATCTGGTACCGTTATTTTTCTCTTCTCGATTTGAATGTTATAATAGGACTGGTGAGATATTTATTATGAACTCTGTGTCTCCCCGCCCCCCAACTGCTTGAAGGACATTTCTTAATTTGCTGCTCTCTTCAAACTTCTGAGAAGTGGCTATTAGGTATTCTTCTCAACAAAACTCATTTCTTTCAAATGTTTATTTAAGGGTATCATTTTCTTAATAATTCTGAGGATAATTCAGAATAATTTCCACTACCACTGTAATTTTTAACTTCAATGAACCATGTCACTTACTCCCTCCGCCGGCTCCTCTCCAGAAAAACCCTCAGCTATAAGTGTTAGCTTTGCTCAGGCAGGTCAGGTGATGGGGAGAGCACTGGCCCAGGACCCCTGGCTGGCTCCATCCACTCACCTGTTCACTAGGACAAGCCTGCTGGCCTCAGTCTCCCCATTGCTAAAGTAAAAGGGTTGGACTGAATGAGTGGCATTATCACTTTTGAACCTCTGCTCCATCTATATCCTATCCTTAATAATAACATGGAAAACAGATGAAACACCTCTTAGCTCGATTACTGGTTGCCTGAGGTGTGTGTGTGTGTGTATGTGTGTGTGTGTGTGTGTGTGTGTGTGTGTGGTTAATTACAGAGAGACCCAAGGGAACACTCTTGGGTGTTAAAAATGTTCTATATCTCCTCTGAGGTGGTGGTTGCCTGGGATAATCCACTCAGCAGAATTCATGAAGAGGTTCACTTCAACTGTGCATATCTGATTATATGTAATTATGCCTCAATACTGTTGTTTAAAAAGCTACCTGCTTTTAGCAGAGGAATTGAGTCTAAATATATGAAAACCAACAAACTAATATTTTCTAGTTCTAGTATTGTAGAAAAGTCAGAGCATTGAAACTCAAGGTGCAAAGTGGTCGGGAAGGGTGACTTTGTTTAACGACAGGACACCAGTTCAGAAATCAATTATTCTTCAATTTGAAGAATGTCCAATATTTTATTAAATTCATCCCCTGTTCTTCTTTGCTCACCAGGCACCTTGTTGATAATATAGTCCAGGGGTCCCCAAACTTTTTACACAGGGGGCCAGTTCACTGTCCCTCAGACCGTTGGAAGGCCGGACTATAAAATAAAACTAGGAACAAATCCCTATGCATACTGCACATACCTTATTTTAAAGTAATAAAACAAAACGGGAACAAATACAATATTTAAAATAAAGAACAAGTAAATCTAAATCAACAAACTGACCAGTATTTCAATGGGAACTATGGGTGCGGATGCATCCTGTGCTCCTCTCACTGACCACCACTGAAAGAGGTGCCCCTTCTGGAAGTGCGGCAGGGCCGGATAAATGGCCTCAGGGGGCCGCATGTGAGCCGGGCCGTAGTTTGGGGACCCCTGATCTAGTCATTCACTCAGCATATTTTTATTGAGTGTCTACAATGTGCCAGAGAGTATACTAAACAGCTAAAATTCCTCATTAAGTCTCCACAACCACAAAGCTCACCAGAATTTAGATGAGTTGCAAATTTTATTTAAAACAAGCCCACATTTTCCAAGAGCGGTTTTTAAATTTGATAATAAAAAGTGTTTATGGCAAAACTAAAGTAAATCAAATTCTCAAAGACTGAGAATTTATCAGCCCTCCTCTTTCATTTAGGACACAGACCCACACTGGACAGGAGTAAACATGGCTGCCTTGTTTGGTTCATTTTCTGGGAATCACTGCTCTCTCTCAATCTACCCACTAGAGTGTAAACTTTTCTGAATTTTTACCCTTAGAGAAACTGCTTTGTTTTCTCCTCCTGGACAAGGAGGATAACATGCCTGATCCTGTTTCCCTTTGCACTTTGCTCACCAGGAAACTCAGTCAAACGTGTGGGCGAATCAGAGTGACTGTGTTTGGTCTGCACTTCTGCCCTATAGTTACTTACACCTTAGTTTTGACTTCCTTTTATAATGGGCTATTTACATCATTCTCTTGTGTTTAATTTTGGTTATCTCCTAAGCATTGTTTCACTTACATATCCCGTAACTATTGATGGATTTAGGCTCAGTATTCATAAATAAATGAAATAGTCAAATCTACAATTTCTATCTCTACCATACTAGCATATTATAGAAATATATTACATACATACATAGCACACAGCAGGGGCTCAGTCAGTATCGCCCCAAATTTTCTAGTCCTCCAACTTTTTATGACAGGATAAGTTCTTCCTGTTAGGTTGTTTTAGATATTCTCTTTCAGAATGTTTCGTAGAATTAGATATACAGACGTGACTTTTCACCTTCTGTTTAAGCCATCTTGACCTGCCTGCCTTGCTGTGACCTGAATTTAAATATACCTAAGTCAGGACATTCAAAACCCTTTCCTGAAGGAGGCAGGACTGAACCAATGTGTATATTACAAATCCCATCCCTCCGCTCTTAACCCTTCCAGCTGACGGCAGCCACTGGACCCCCTCGGCCGCCGTCCACTTCCTGGTAGAGCATGATGCAAGGGAAGCAGCACAGGCTCTGGACTCAGACAGTGAGGGACTGAATTCTAGTTCAGCCTCTGTCAGCTGCATGACTCGGACAAGTTACTAACCTTTTTGAGACTTTGCTTTCTTACCTAGCGGAAAGTACCACATGCCATTCCTTGTAGGGATATGGGGAGGATTAAGTGAGAGCCCCACAGAACTCATGGAGCGTAGTGACTGGCACAAAATAATTACCCACTAATTCTTGTTGAGTGGAGACAAGGAGAGAGAAAGGGAGGGATGACGGATGGACAGCTGATGGATGAATTAATGAATGGATGGACGGACAATGGGTGATGGGTGAATATAGCACAGAATATGCCCCTAGGCAGTGGCAATGCCATGCAATTGGATGAGGAGTCTGTTGTCTGTATTTTCTTGCCAGAGTTTGGAGGGGACAACACTCTCTCTTCTGTACCTTCCCTCCCTGGTTCAAGGCTGTGACAATGCATGTGCTGCATACATTCACACACACACACACACACACAGAGTGTGGAGTTACAACTCTGTCCCCCAGGGGAGTTTTTAATTTTGTTCTGAGGTTTCCACATGCGCCCTCCCAGCTCATGCTTGGTTGCAGGCGCATGCCAAACTGTGCATGTCTCAGAAACACAGATCCCAAAGGGCAGCTGAGGATGGCTTTGTCTGCATCTACATCTTCAGACATACCCCTTACCAAAAGGGTAAGTTATTTTATTAAGTTGTCTTTAGAAATCCCAAGTAGGAGAAAAACAGGTTGGCAGATCTTGACACTTAGCAAAATTTTATCTATAACATTGCCATTTTTGTTTTGCTAAAAACAACAACAACAAAACATTCAATTCTTAAGGTAATCTGGAAATTCAGATTATGGATTTTATTTCTGTCCCCATACTTCTCATTTTCCTGCAGAGCGAGGCCACGATAAGATAATAAGGGCTTTTCCACTGAGCAGTTGACAATTGGGAGGTTGGATCTACTTTGTAGAGTTGGTTTGTCCTTGTCCCTCAGTCACGGGAGAGGAGGGAAGTTTGTCAAAGGAGGAAGATTAAAATTTATAAAAAGGCCACAGAAAAAGGGACTCGTTGTTCCTAGGGGAAGAGTCTTCTGATCACCAGTTGGTCCGGAAGCTCTTGCTTCCTGTCCAAAACCATAGTGCTGGGACAAACAGCCACTCCCAGGACACAGGGACCTGAGATGAAAGAGAGAGAGACAGGCCTGAAGAGCTGCTCCATTTGTTGGGGGGTGGGGGGACCAACACTGGCCATGGGCCCAAACCATCCACCAGGGCTGGTTAAATGCCCAAGGTCATCAGCAAGTTGGTAAAATGAGAACACTAGAGTCTGTGCCTTGTATCCCCAAGGCCAAGCTCCCCCTGGACGACTCAAAGGCATGAGGTTTCCCCTTGGACACAGGGAACTAGAATACAAATACTTTTGTGAGAAAAGAAGCAAGAGCTATTCATGCAGCCAGGAAACAAAGGCACTTACAGGGACACGCAGACAAAATCTGCACAGCCAACACATGCAACAACTGGTATAAGGAATGGGAGGAAAGAAAGAGAGAGAAGGAGCAAAAGAGGAGAGGGAAGAGAGGGAGAAATGAGAGAAGAGGGAAGGGAAGGAAGCAGAAAGAGCCACCATTTCTTCTTAGGTTACAAGGAAGGACCAATCTCCTACTTAGCAGAGGAATTTATGCCCCCAGATGAAAAACGCAATGAGAAGGAGAGAGAGCTTGGGGTTGGACTAAAGACAGTAAAGGAAATAAAACTGAGTGAGCAGTCACTCTGTAACTAGGCACTGGCCTGAGTCCTTTCTCCGCATTTCATTTTCAAGCATCCTTAAGAGCGGATACTTCTTTCGCCTTTTTTTTTAAATGTAAAGGCAGCCAAGTGTAGGAGAAGCCAAGGTCCTTGGGTTGCTGTGCCCATGGTTTTCATTTCCTGGGGGAGGGACTTAGGGTTCAAACCAAGAGCAGCTTGACCTCAAAGTCTGCACATATGACAAACATCTCACAGCACCCTTGACAAGAAAAGCAGCAGTTAAAGACCCTCAGCCCAAACCCGTAAGGGGGCAGGTCTTCCACCTGGGACATTGGAATGACAGCAATAGAAGTGTGAGGAAGGCGTGAAGCCAGCAAGGGCTAGAAAAAAGGAAGATGGTAAAGTGGGGGATGAAGAGGAGGGCCACAGAAGGCGGCTAGGATGAGGACCCAGAGGAAGCTTTGAGGTGCAGTTAGTTCCCCAGGTCTCTGGGCGTTGTGTGGACATGATGCACTGAGAAGAGAATGGGCCTTTGGTCGCTGCTGGGGGCTTTTCGGATGAGGAACAGTAAGGTGGCCAACCAGGCTGTAGCTGACGGAATGAACAAGAGAGGTGGATGAGACCCAAGATGCAACCATGTCAGTCATGATAAGTCATTTAGATTTTATTCTTGGATGGAAAATGACTGGAGGATTGAGAGCCAACAGACTCAAAATTGGACTTGGAGGGGGACGTGGGAACATGCTGTACTTGTACTTAGCCTTTCTATAACCCTAAACTGCTCTAATAAAATAAAGTATGTAAAAATCTATCTATCTATCTACCCATATATCCATCCATCCATCCATCCATCCATCCATCCATCCATCCATCCATCCATGCTACTTATATGTATCATTAGTGTTTTATTTAAAAATAAATAGCATATTTTACTACCTTCCCTGCATTTTGCCTTTCTACTTAACAATATATTTTAAAAATCTGTTAAGTCAACTACTAAACATGTCATTGCATTCAGAAATGCTAACTACCCCATTTTCTCTTTTCAGTGTTTGGTATGTGTCTATTATGACTGTATAGACAGTACCTAATTATCATGACCTAAAAATATTGGAGTTGGATTTTAGCAAATCCTTTTTAAATGGGGTAAAGGGTCTGTTTCTAAATTTATAAGACTAAGCAATAATACATCATTGCTGCTGCCTTAACCTTCATATTTATCTCTTTGTGTTCCCTTCAGGGCTTAACTCCAGACACGCAGGTGGGCCACGTCACTAAAGTCATTCGGCTGTTCACTGGCTTAAAGACACCATCTCTGAGGCTCGGTAGCAGGAGAGCAAGCCCTGGTTGTTCTAAGGCAGTGGTTCTTAACCTGGGTTCTATCGAACCCTAGGGGTTCGATGAGTTGGTCTCAGGGGTTCGGAGAAGCCTCTGCCGTGGAGGACAGAAGTAATACCGTAATTTGTTGTGAGTTCATGCACTTTGTTGGTTTTGTTCTTTGATCAAGGTGATGTTCATGCACGGCTCATTTTGTGCACCAGTAAAAAAACATATACCTATGTCTTGAATTTGGGGAAAAAAATCATATTTTATTTATCACTAAAGAAGGGTTCGGTGAATGCGCATATGAAACTGGTGGGTTCGGTACCTCAAAAAAGGTTAAGAACCACTGTTCTAAGGAGAAGCTGAATAAAACTAGGACATGGCTTTGCAAAGGGGGAAGCAGACCTGGGAACCACAGGGCCTATAAGAAAGCCCTCTAGGCCTGTGGTTCTGAGGGACAGGAGGGAGGAGGAGTTACTGAGGAAGAAAGTCCTCTCCAATCAGGGCACATTCGGCCACCTCCAGGGCCGGGAGGAGAGCCTTTGTCTCTTCTTTCTCTGTCACCAGCTCTGCCAGAAGAGCTTGAATGTTTACACAGCTTGGCTGGCAAGCGTGTTGGCAATGGAGGTCCTTACTGGGTGGATTGCGAGGCCCTGCTGGGGCTCTGAGACCAGCTCCAGTGAGGCCTTCTCCTGTCTTCCCACCCGTCCTCCCAGGCCTGGCTGGCTGCAGCCGGGCCCAGGCCAGTGCAGGGCAGGAAGAACCTGGGGATGTTGGCCAAGGCCTCTGTTACCTTGGCCTGAGCTTGTAATTCATTCTCAGCAGGGCCTGGGGCCTGGCTCCGTGGTTGCCGGGTCTTGATTTCTCTGGGGAGGAGTGCTTTTTTAGGCCCTGGTTTTGAGATCACTTGCACTCTCTTCCACAAAGGGAAGAAACTTATTTTGTTTCTGAGGTTCTGACGAGTCTCTTTTTCTCACTGCCATTTCTGTGTCTGCTGGTGAGAATTCGGAGTGGCATGATGCAGTGGGATGTCCTACTGACCCCCCTGAGCAGGAGACAGGCAACTAATGGAAAGGGGAGTGCACAGCGAGTGGGGAGGAGGAACCGGGGACCCTGCCGCTCCATTGCTTTGGATAAGACAGAGCCTTTAAAGATTTCCAGAGTCAGGATCACAAGGCATCTCTGGCACTCGCCAGCTGTGTGATCTTTGGAAAAGGTATGGAACTTGAATGCACCCCCGTTTCTTTCACTGTAAAATGGGTATAACAGCTGCGCTCACCTCCTGTGTTGGTTGTGAGTTAAGTACCTGTGACACGTGCTTCGGGGAGCAATAAAGTCACTATTACTAGAAAATTCTTTCCCTCGTCTTGCGGTCTCAGTGTCCACGTGGGGAAAATGAGGCCCATTAGGAGAGATGACTTCAGGGGACCCTTCAATGGTTAAGTAGTGTAATTCTAGGATGTTAATAAGGGTTTCTGACTGATCCCTGGAGGTGGGGCATCTCCCAACAGCTTGTCCATTGTCACCGGCCTCTCTCTCAGAACAGCCTTTGTTTCTGTCCACACCTCTGGGATATGGCGGACACTGTCCACCTGACTTCCTGGGTTCTAGGATGGAAGGTGCTGTTGCGTTTTCTCCCACCTTTGAGGTAGCTACTCATCGAGGGGACCTTTCTTGGTAAAACTACCTGGGCTCTGCTTACTGTCACATCCACGAGGCTTGTGCCCTAAAACGGCAGCGATGGCTGGGGACAGCTCCTTGAGCGTATGACCTGTGCAGTCCCACACTATGCCTCTGTGCATTTAATGCACTACTGTCGCTGTCCTGAATTGTGGATACTTTCTCAACATGGGGACCCATGATTTTGTTTGCTTGTTGTTTTGCTGTGGGCCCCACACATGGTGAGCCGGCCTCTCCGGCCTGTAGGTACACTCTCAAAGATCACCAGTGTTCACACTGCTCCAAGTATGTGTGTGTACGCGCATGTGTGTGGTATGTATGCATGCGTGCATGGGGCAGGGAAGGATTCTTCTGAATTTTAAGTTGCTACACGTAAAGAGATGCCTTTATCAGCACCCAGGGCAGAAGAGAAACACAGCTAAGGATGAGAAGTCTCCTGGCCAGGTCCAGGCTCACCCAGAGGACAAAGCCAACCCTACTGCAGCAGCAGCTGGGAGAACAGACATCAGAAACGAGCTGACTCATGCAAACCTCCCAGGCCACAATGCAGGGCGGTGATTTTTCTTTGCCTCACGCCTATGTCTCTCCTGGATGATGTATGAATTGCCTTATATACCTTTTCCCTCCAAACCTTCTCCTTTATTATTTTTATTAATATCATGCCAGCCCGAAAAGGTGTTTCCTTTGCAAAAAGGAAAAAAGGAAAGAAAATACCCCCTAGCAGCTCTCCTCATTCACATAGCAGAGGAAACACTTTTAAAAATAGTAGTTTGTGTGTGTGTGTGTGTGTGTGTGTGTGTGTGTGAGAGAGAGAGAGAGAGAGAGAGAGAGAGAGAATTAAAGTGGCTTAGCTATATGATAGTCTAAAATCTAAATATAAATAGTAATAAATTCGGGTCTTTATTTCGGAAAGGCCAGACTACCCAGGGAAGTTTCACCATCTTTACTGATAATAAAGACACTGCTACATTTAATGCCTGTTAATTTCCAAAGTTAGGGGGGACAGAGAATGCACTCAGAGTTAGGAGAGCTGTGCAAGAGCAGCAATATGGAATAAGCGTGTCATTGGGGTCACCACAGCCTGGGCCTGGCACTCACTGCTATATAAATGTGTATACCGGCCATTGCCATTTATTGGGTGCTAAGAACTTGGCATTTAATGGGCTACCGGATCTGCAAAACTTCCTATAGGAAGGTAGGTTGCAATTTATAGAGGATGAAGCTGAGGCTTATAGACTTCCCATTAACTTGCCTAAGGCCACACAGCTCGCGTCAGAGCACACACTGGAACCCAAATCCATCAGGCCTCAGAGCTCACCTGCATTCTTTCTCAATGGTCCCTGTGGCTTGTGATTGTAACATGGACCACTTTGATTAGCTGTGGCAAACATAATAGTTGTAGATTTATACGTGGCAAGATGGCCGATCAAAATAAACTCAAGTTTTCAGGGGAGAAACAAACTTGAGAAGTCATCTTTCTAAATTGTCACCCAATACATGAATTTCTTCTCCAATACCTCCCATTAGAGATTTTTTTTAATACCCGTGCTTTTCAGAGAACTCACTACCTGTTAAAGGAACATCTTCCATGATCCCATAGCTCTATGAAAACATCTGTCTTCACCTTGAAAGACAGATGTTTCTCCTACCATCTCAAATTCAAACTGGAGGCACCAAGAATAAGCAGTCTCCTCTCCAGAAGAAACTTCCCCAAGCTCTTGAGTTCCTTCCATCTCAGTCATTTCTCTCACAAGCCACTTTCCAGGCAATTTTCAAACCAGTTCTTGGTACTGATCTCTGGCTGACAAAAACAAAACCTTTCAGCTCTGGGCATTTGTGGTGTGGCGGTGCATGCCTGGGCCAGCAGGCAGTGGGCTCTTCATTCTACAGAGAGGACATGATCAAGGGCCCTTGAGGTGGAAGACAGCTTAGAGCCATCTCAAAGGGGTCCTGTTGGGGGAGCAATAAGGGCCCTGCCTGGATTCCCAGTTCACCACCCAAGGTATCTCTCTCCTGAGAAGGAACCTCTCTCCATCTGGCGGTGGAAAAACTCTGAGGATCCATGGAGGGTGAGGGTGGGCTGTTTATGAAAACACCTGTTTAACAACTCCCAGATCATCCATATTTGAATGTGAGGAAAATAATGGTAAAAACATCATAAAGAAACAGATGTGCTTGAGTCAGTTTTCGTGGCAGAAATAAAGGTGGGCTTGCTAGTATTGATTTCATGCTTACAACTGATGAGAATGAATGGTGTGTGTTCCCAGGATGGAACCCAGTAGACGGCTGCACAGTGCTGAGGGCTCTTCAAGCTCAGCATCCACCTTTACACACACACACACACACACACACACACACACACCTGAGGGGGGGTTAGCAAGGGAGATGTAAACTTCTAGCAGCTGGACGGGGGCTGGTGTCCAGCTGACTACTGCCCAAAGGAGGTGCCTTTCATTTCTTCCTAATGTGCATGAAGGGGACTGTAAGGATTAGCAGCAGCACTGCATGCATGCATGTGTGTATGTACGTGTGCAAGCTCACAGCTCGCAGCAGACCACACCAGGGCAGAGAATGGGCCAAGCCCCTATAGCTTCAGGATTAGCCCCTTGCTCCAGGTACTGACCGTTCACCTCAGCAGCCACTTAGAGTTAGCATGGAGAAGGTGAGACATAGATTTTTCAGCCATGAAAACAAGATTTTGAATCCTAGTTCTGCAACTGACCAGCTATATGGCCAAAGAAATGTCACAAAACCTTGCTGAGTATCAAGTTTCCCAATCAGAGCTTATTAAAAGAGAGTCACCTTATGGAGCTGTCATGAGGGTGAGAGATAATGGACCTGCTCCCTCGGCCACTCCTGGAATGTAGCAGAAGCTTAATTAAATAAAGGTTTTCAGAAGTCACTTTGCAAGTCAGGGCTGGTATACTGAAGGCAATTAAGCAAAGAGGTTCTGGGCAGTGGTTCTGAAATCTAGCAGCTTTGATAGGATTCCCAGCTTCTTCAATAGTATTCCCAGTTCTGCCTTTCACCAGCTGTGGGATCCCAGGCAAGTTACTTAACCTCCCTGTGCTTCACTTTCCTCATCTGTAAAATGGGGACAATCATAGCATCTGTGTCAGGAGCTTGCTGATGGGATTAAGTAAAATAAACTATTGAAAGTGATGAGGACACACTCAATATATGCTAGTTAAATAAAAACAAACAAACAAACGAAAGCACAGCCTCTTCCCTTTGTGAGGTAGGAAGCGTCGCATGCATGATGTCCTGGCTGTTAAAATCCCAGTCTTTTTCAGCCAGGCAAGTAAAAGCACAATAAATCCCCATCAAATGAAAGAATAGAATCAATAAAAAGAACACCTTTACCCCCGCCCTTCAACACAAAAGTGGGGCATTTGATATTTGTTCTCAATATCTATGCTAACCTTCCTTTCCCTTCATTTTTGTAAGTTTAATTTCTGATTGTTTACCGGTTGTATTCAGATAAATCACAGTTGAGTTTTCTGCCCCAATCCGCAGGACTTTCCGTGGTGCGGGAAATCAGCTCCTCCGGCCTGTGGAAGACAAGCGCGTGTCTTCATTGTCTTTTCACAGGGGTGCTTCTGGGAAGGGGCCTGGAACGTGCAACTTGTCAGACTTCCCATTACCTATCATTCCAGTGTGTGGCCGAATTCTTTTTAAAATGAATTGCTATTCTACCGTGTGTGTGTGTGTGTGTGTGTGTGTGTGTTTTTTACAGGTATGGTTCCATGAATACTAGCTTTGCAAAGATGAGCCTGGTTTGCCTAAAAATAACATGAAAGTATTCCCAGCTTGGGTGTCAATATAACACATGCACGCAACGTCGAAGGAGGACATCCTGACTTGCTTGTCAGTTGAGAACTGGACCATATCATAAACTTGCTATCCAGAGCTTTGATTTTCCCCACCAGGTCCCTGCATGGTACCAGCTCCACCATTTTTTTTTTCCAACAGAACGATTAAAGATTCAGGCTTGAGTGGCAGGAAACTCTGGCTTTGAAACTGAGGTTTATCATTCCTCTGGACATTCTCTGTCTAACCCCACAGACCCTATCTCCATCCTTCTCTACCCTGGGAGGCTGTGATGTGTGGCCGACCACAGCCAGGGATGCCACTGCCTTCTGGATGCTGGTTGGATTTGACCAATGGGGGGCAGTATGGAGGCCAACACGGGATGGGTGAGAGCACATTTAGATGTTTATTGCCCCCACTCTCTCCTTAGTGGACCGCATGTTTGCGGTGGCTGTTTTCTTGGGTGGAAGCCCTCTCCTTCCCTAGGACTGTCTGGGTTCTGACCCTTCATCAACTCGCCCCATGACTCGGCTTCCACGAGCAGGAGAGTTGGCTCATGCTGGCTGTGTGACATTGTGTCTATGACTTCACCCCTCCAAAGGGTTATCTCTGTCTGAACTTCTCACTGCTAAGCTCCCAATGTTGTATGGGGAAGTGGTTAATAACCCAATCTTTGAGCTTAGACAGCCCTTGTATAACTATCATGGGGAGTCCTAAAAACCACCAGCAGGGCTTCCTACTCAACAGACCCTGTGGAATGGTGGTTGGAAATATGAGTTATGATACAGCCAGCTGGCCTAGATTTGATCCTAGCACCAACTCTAACAAGCCGTCTGACTTTGGAAAGGTTACTTGGTCTCTCTGTGCCTCAGTTTTCTCATTTATAAAATGGTGATAAGAGTACCTCACATAGTAAGGTTATTGTGCTGATCAAATTTGTTAATACATAGAGTACTGAAAACAGTGTCTGGCACATAGTAGGTGCTTTATAAGTCTTAACTAGTATTATTAGCTCTATTATATACATGAGGACTATATGCTCCTAGAACTTGGAAAATACACGTGTCACACATCCATACACCCAGCACCTAGAACACAGTAAAGGTTCAGTAAAGCTGTGCTGATACTAATTTATTACTACTATTATAGTCTACTTTCCAAAATTCTTCATGATTATTATCTTGGCTGATCCTCATAACCACCCCGAGGCAGAGCCACTGAGATCATCCTCTTTGTACAAAGAGGGTCAGTGACTTGCTTAAAACCCACAGCACAGACTGGCATATCTAGAGCTGTTGCTCATAATTCATGAAACCTGGAAACAACGTGACCTCTTTAGGGACATCCAAGATCAGAGGAACCCCAGTCATGGGTTGTAAAATATTACAGGCTTTGAAGACAGGCTGGCCATGTTATTATAACTCCCAGCGTGGGTGTATTCTGCCCATTGTACAGAGCATCTGGGATCAGTGACCTGCTTTGTCTAAACTGAATGTTATGGGGGCCTTCATCCCCAAAGTTTCTAAGGAGACTTGTTCCCAAGAGTCCCCAGTCCCCACCTTCAAGCCCACATGTGCCAGCAGGCCTCTCTGGCATCCGGAAGAGTTGTCCTCTCTGAAGCAATGTGCTTTTGCTCCCCTGCCTCTCTCCCTCCCTATCGGCTGCAATACAAAACCCAGTTTCTTATCACTTGTCATCGCTAACTACCCTCGAGCCCTTGGGGACCAGGAGCGCCTGTAACCCGGCAGCAGGCCAAGCCCCAGCCAGGCAATGCTGCTCTCATATACCCAGGTTTCCTGCCTGTGGTTTGCACTGCGGTAACCGTGCTGGTTCTCACTTCCTGTCCTAACCCACGGGCCGGTGTGATGCTGTGTCCTCCAGGATGCTCTGGGCTCATGGAACAGGTAGCAAGTCATGTCCTATTACCTGTCACCAGGTGGGAAATGAAACTAGAGACCCGGATCCTTGTCACCATTCACCCATCCTGACTCGACCCTCCCAGCTGCTCTTATGTCCCCCATCCTGAGAGCGAGTGTGCCTCTCCCAGTACACTCTCTTCTCCTCCTGGAAGGGTCCCCAGCTGCACAGGGTCAGCAGGGCAGGATGATACTGGAGGCCTATGGTGGGACAAAACTACTTTGAACAAATACCCTCAGTGTATGCATTCATACTTTGAGCCAAAAGGATCATGTGTGCATTGCGAAGAGGAGGGGCCCTCTGGGTACTGAATATACACTGGTAAATGCTTCAGCAATCTCCTGCTAACGGTTCTCCTGACTTCCCCTCTGGCCAATCACTTATGCCTTCCAATTGTCTCCATCTGGCAGACATAGTAATTTTATAATATAGTTTGGATCAAGTCACACCCCTGATTCTAGTTTTCAATCCTACTGAGAAGGCTCTTGGGGAAAAAAGCAGCTCTCTCACCCCCTGCAAATGCTCACACTCACCAAACTGAGTTCTTACCATGGCTAAGGAGACCCTTTGGTGTCCGGCCCTGCGTCCAGCCATGTCCACTGCAGCCACACTGTGCCCCTGCCCATCCCCAGGAGCTGGCCCAGGCACAGAACGGCCTCTGGCAGCTCCTCCCTCCATCCCCCATGCCATGCTCTCCGTCTCTCACTCTCTTGCCCTCAGCGTTCTGCGATCTGGCTAAGTCCATGGAGATGCCTTCTCTTATTTACTGCCTAATTGGTGTCCAAGAAACAGTGGCCAATCTAAAAGAAAAGCATTGTTCCTGATGCTAACCCAGTAGAAAAGAGTCCTGGCTTTGGACCCAATCAGATCTGGTCTAAGTCCCAACACTGTCACTTGGGTGGTCTTGGGCCATGCTCACCTACCTGCTAGAAGTTGTCATTGTTACTAAGTAACAATACTTAGTATTTGAAGAGTGTTAATCGCATGCCTTGGACACTGCTAAGCATTTCATCTTCTTCTCTAACTTCATCTTCACAGGCCCAGAAGGAACAGGTGTTTCTGTGGTTACCATATTTTAGATGAATAAACTGAGGCTCAGAGAGTTTAAGTAATTTATCCAAGATCATTCAGTTAGTAATGCTAGAGCCTGGCCCCAGAGAATTCTCTCCTAACCAACATATTATACTTTCCTAGAGGATTCAACAAAATTGTGAATTGGAGGAGAGAGCATACAGGAAAGGCTTAGCTATTATTCAGGGGAACAAGGGGCACAGACTGTTAAAGTGCACCCCTCATGTTCCAGAGACTGGGAGTTCTAAACCCAAGCTCCACCTCCAGTGGATACCATCGCTGTTTACTTTTAGTTAATAAAATCACAATATATCATTGGATCCTAATGGGACCCCGAGGGGGTTAATTACATGGTGGGGAATTGTCTGCAAGCTCAACCATTGTTGGTTTAATAGACACACACCTTCACAAAAAAGAAGTCTAGCACATTGATCTTTACAAAGGGAACGTAAGGCTTTCCCACATGCAGATGAGGAAAGGGAAAAGTCCTCGCTCAGCATTTGCACCCACCATTAATCCTCAGAACAGACTTCCTGCAGGATCTCTGAATTCTTCCTGTTGTGGACTCTGGAATTCTAGGGCTCAAGGCCTCCAAACAGAATTGTTTCCCAACTACTCTGAACAAGAGCCTCCTACTCCTCGGTTTAAGGTTCTTGGGGTAAAAACAAGCCTCTCACCTCCCTGCAAATGCTCACCATCACCAATACAATCTGTGCACCAGTCAGTCGTATTTTTCAATAGAAGAAACTCAAACAGGCTCATGTCTCTGAGACTCAGTTATCCCATCTGTCAAATGAGGATAATACCATCAGTTTCAGTAGGACTGCTCATTTCAGACAGATACTGAATACATGATTAGAAAAGCTTTTATACGCTTTCCATGTGAAGAAAGACACTACATTAAGTGCTCTGATAAATATATATCTATCTTACAAACCTATGTGATAGGTATTAGTATTATTATCTCCATTTTCCAGGACCAATGCTGGGCTCCAGGGAAATAAAGGTGAATAAAATATAGTCACTGTCTCCAAAGAGCTCACCTTCTAGTTGGGGAAACAGCTACGGAATACATACTTACAAGGAATTGGGTCTGTGTGAAGAGCAAGGTGTGTTAGCTCAGGGTGCAGCGAGCACATGGACAGAGAATCTGAGATGTTAGGGGGCCAGAGACAGTCCTGGGGCTTATGAGATTCAGATAGGTTAAGTAGCTAGCTCAAGGACACACAGCTAAGACAGCCTGGATTGAAATCCAGGTAGTTTCAGCCTCGAAACCCTGGACCCTCCACTGCTCCCGTGTCATATGATCTCCCCAATCTCACTCACATCTTCTCTGGGGTACAGGTCACATTTCTATTTTTGCATGAGTTTTTCTATGTAAGCAATCACCTCACAGACACCTAGACTTTGTCCCTGCCCTTTGGGAGTTTACAGTCAGGCCAGGGGAACAAGGACATGTACTGTGCATGCATCTGAAGGCAACACGGAGTGAATGCTGTGAGCAAGGTCTCCACGAAGTGTTCTGGGAGTCCAGAGAAACTCATCATTAAATCAAAGAAGCTTCTTCCATTGGGATCAGTCCAACGATGGCTTGCATGCTAGGGTTTGGGGCAAAACTCATTTAATATCGCTGAATGTTGTGAGGTTGAATTTGATTAAGACTCTAAATGCTTGGAGCACCTTGGAGAAAGTTGCTTCATAAATACCATACATTTGTAGAACTCGAAGTAGCGCCTTTTCCTGGGAGAATCATGTTTAGATTTCCAAATTTCAAAGAGGAGACACAATGTTGTCTGCCTCAAAATCTTAAGTAGCACACGCAGGGAGAATGACAGAATGATGGAGAAAGAATGTTGGGGGTTTTCTGAATGATTATAGCATTAGAGTGATCATAAACATGCCACTCCCATGAGATTTCTCTCCTGGCATCTAATTGGTTTTCTTTTCTTCTTGTACTTTTCCTGATCCCTTGGTCAATACTGTTTGATAGTAGATATTACCATGAAATGAAAGCACAGTGTTTTCTATCTGGCAAAACCAAAGTAACATCTATCTCATTTAATTAACTGTTCATCTTCTGGCCATGGTTGTTCCGACAGAAATTTTGCCCCACAGCTAAGGGGAGAGCACCGTTCTGTGGTTGATCCCCAGGGGCAAGTAGGGTGTATTTTCCTCCCACTGGGGACAAAGAGACAGGAGGACCCCCCTCTTCCCTAGACCAAACTTCACTAAAGGAAATTAGGTTATGCTAAATCTCTAAAAGTCTTCACAAAGATCTTTGACATACCTTGCTATTTCTATTGTCACAATGATCATTAAGCATTCATTCATTCTACACATATTTAATACTGAATACCCATCATGGGCCAGGCACGTGGCTGAATGCTAACACTGGATTAGTCAACAAGAGATACTAGCTACCCAGAGAGTTTAGTGAAGCTTACAGAGGGATAAACAAGAATTACATGGTAAGTGAAGTCAATTCTTGAGACCATGGTGACAGAGATGGGGAGCACTGGGCTCAACAAATGTTAGAAGCCTCATTGTACAGAAGGGGAGACTGAGGCACTGAGCAGTTAAATAACTCATCCGATGTTACCTATGTTCAAATAATAAGCCTTTGAACAATGCATTTTCTCACCCAGCAAGGCCCATGGGCTGACTTAAGTCCCATGGAAATGAATTCATTAGGCCAATAATAGCCTAAATTAAATGAATGGGTTTTTCAATTCCGAGACTTAAAAGTTTACTGTGGTTTGTACAATTTTTTCTATATCCTAGAATAATATAGTTGTGACGACTCTGTGATCATCAGCATGAAATGACCCCAACCCATGTCGGATAAATACGCATACACCTATCCCAGAGGTACCTGGATTCTCCAGATAATACACAAGCCGACTCAGGCCCTGGGGGATTTGGGGAACTTTTGAAGGGAGGCCCTGGCATCCAGCTGTGCCCGTCAGCATCCCAATTGCTTTTACTTACTGATAAATCCTCTATTCCTGTTCAAGTCAGTTTCAATGGGTGCACAGGAAGCCTGGAAAGCAAGCTAAACGACTTAACCCTTTTGTGTTTTGTGGGGGGAGTTAATTTGTTGCATTAACTGGGGGGGGGGTGGCATGCAATACCTTCTTGCTAGACTTCCCACTCCACTATGACTGGTCTGTCATAAGGATTAGGCCTTCTCCTGTGACTGGACTAAGAGGCCAGTTTTTCAGATGGGGATTTATTTGAAATGGGGAAATGAAACTTACCTAGCCACTAGCCTGTTGCAATTATTTTTGTCTGGTCAGCCAAATGAGAGCTCAGCTTAAGATCCCAATGGTCAAAAGTTGGCTATCCAACACTCATCCAGGACTTGGGAATTTCCAGAGACAACAGTAGTACAGGAATATTTTATTTGTCATTTCATTTGTTACCCTATTATTGCACTCGGTTGCAGGGCAATTTTTAGTCAGATGATGGTTTTGGTGTTTTTTATTTTATTTTTTAAATGCTGATTTCCTCGACAGCTAAATGTCGACAGATACTTCTTTGGAGAAACATTATTTTCCATTGGCCAAATATAGAAATTATTCAGTTATCATCCGGCAAAAAAAAAAAAAAAAAAAAAAATGTCATTACTTTCTTTCCCCAAAAATTCTTTATCCCATTGGATATGGGAATTAGATAAGATTAAGTTCTTAGGAAACATCAACTTATGGGGCGGACAGCTTCTGTGCTGTTCAACTGTGTCAGGACAACATTTATATCTGCTTAGATAGAAGACAATGTGGCCAACATGCACACAGAGATAGCTGCGTGAGGTCTGCTTTAAGTAGAGCAGCGTTAGGTTACTTTAAGGTGACAATTTCTAAATGAGAGCAAAACTGTGTAATAAGATTTAAAAAATTGGACCCATTCTTAGTTCACCAGCTCCCCAGCCAGTGACAAAATATGCCATTAGTGGCCACAGCACGGTTCTGAAAATATACCTTCCTTACGATTTAACGCTTTTTTTTTTCCCTGTGAGCTAAAAATTACAAAGCCCCGGATTTCATCGCTCTTGCAATCTATTCTTTTCCCCTGACTTCCTGTTTTCATGAAATTTTAATCAGGCACTTAAAATAAATAGCTATGCAGAGCTTCTCTGCCTCCCGCAATACCCGGGATGGATGTTTTGGGTAAAGTGATAGCCCAGAGACCTTGAGAACAGTGAATCCCATTCTGACTTGGCAAGACAACAGAAATTAAAACATAGCTCTGTCCGCGCCATGCACTCGGAGGGGACAGAGTGTTGGGGTGGATCAAACAAAGAGTTAGTATGTTGAATTTTTTTTTTCATTCTTCTTCCAAATATTGACAGCAATTTGATCAATTTAGAAAGGCAAGCGGAAGAAAGCATAACTAAATTATTCCAGGAGGGAGGAAATAAAAAACAACCACCATGGTAAACTTTTCAAATCCCTTTCGGGCTGAAAAATTAATCATTCATGGCTAATGGTTTTGGAGGATGTATATTTGTATCTCTTTCATTTAAACAAAAAAATACGCCTTGCCTTTTTTTTTCAAGCAGCTAAGATTTTGTTTTCTATTTTTTTTTCAGATAAGGATACTATACTGCTCACAAAAATTAGAGGATATTTTATCACTCCATATTCATTTTGAAATATCCCCTAACTTTTGTGAGCAGTATATCTACAAATGACATTATAGAAAAGTTTAATACATTTGTCACAAACCCATTATCTTCAGGAGTAAATGTCTTTCCTAGCAGTAACTTCAGGGTTTCTGGAGAGTACTATGTATCATGAAAAAGGTAAAAATGCTATAAAAAGGATACTGTAACCGACATTTACACCCCATAGGTCAAAGCCCCTAAGAGCCTGAAAAGAAGATTCTTGGAGACACGTGAGGAAATCACCCTCTTTGCCTTAAAACGCCAACCTTCCTTCCAACAGTAGCTAAATAGCATGAAAAGCCCTTAATTCGTTAGAAAAGAAACATGAAATGATGTGAGAGTTCGCATCACTCAACCCTAGGAACAGCTTTCTTCTTCCTGTCTCTTGTCGCTGACGCAGATAGATTTGTGCCAATGGTAGGTTCTGACCCACGGCTGCAGACAATTTTCCCAAGCACAAGTACACACCCCCTTGGACACCCAGCTCCTGGTTTTAAGTAGTATTGAAAGATGGGTCTGTAGATGAGTGGTTAAAAAGTTAATAAAAGGAGGAGGCACTTGGCTTGTAGCATTTGCTCACTTCTGTGATGTCAATACTCCCAGGGTGACTAATGGCAAGTAGCATCACAGAATGTGGAGTTGGGAAGGGTTGTGCAGCAGCACCTCACTGCGTTGTGCCATGGACGGAAATCCTAACAGGAGCATGGGTGATCGGATAGCATGGTGGGACACGTTGGTGGCGAGAATTTTGGAGTAGTGAGTACCTCTTTAAAGGGAATTCATCTGATTGCAAGTTTACATGGTTTAAGTTTTAATAATGGCGGTGTCTCACAACTGACTCCCGAAGCTTCTGAAACTGTAACAATAGGCCCCTTGTAAACCTGTGCTCGCCAACTCCAACACAGCAGTGCCAGAGGAGAAGGCTGGCTCCGTTCAGTTGGAAATGGCTGCGGGTCATTTGTGGTTTAGTAAACTCGCGTGTTTCCAGGGATAGACCATAGTTTTGGAACTGTATTAGAGCGACTCAGTTTGGTCCTGGTCCCCCCCCCCCAAAATTCAATTGCCCACAAAATATCAGAGCTGCCTGGATTTCCTGATATAGGGTTTCCTCTGCTTCCCTGTCTCCAAATATAGCTCTATTCTGGCCTTCTTACCTTGCTTAAGTGGAATCTAAATAAACCTCAAGAAGAGAGAAACCAACTCCTCACACAAAAGAAGTCATTCAGATTTGTGGCATCTCATAGAGGATGATCTTAAAAATACTTCTTCTACTTTAGGCCCAGAGGCTAAGGTTCCACCAGGGAAAAGAAAGGAGACTAAGTGTCCACCAAATCCCCTCTCTCATGCCAATATTTGGTGACCTCATGGAACAGGAGATCTGGGGTGCGGTGACCCAGGTGGGGGTCCCAGCATCTCATCTCACAATCATCAAGACCATTTCACAGACAGATTGTGTGAGGGCATCTGTAAGAAGGTCCATAGCAGGCTGAAGAAGAGAATAAGATCAGGCAATTTGGGAGAGCGTCCTGAGAAAGGTCTCATAGTAAGATGGTGACAGTAACATATTGGTTCACGACCAACAGACAAAAAAGGCAATCATTTAAATAAAAGGAATTTGAGGATTCGGTTCAAGTTGCACAGGGGTCTCGTATTTCAATAATGTTTCTGTGCCCCCTTTGGTTCCTTGGCCATGTCCAAGTCCAAGGTGCCAGGGGCTCTATGCCTTCTTGTGGCAGTCCCAGCAGCAATGGTGTGACTTTCTGGAATCTCGTTCATGGAGAAGGAAGCCAAGCTCATGCGGTTGGATGCATCTAGCTTCTGTAAACCACCCACACCATCAACAGACACTGTCCCAGTGGCCGGGAAATCATCCTGCTCTTGGCAAGAACACTGCCAGTTGGGTAGGAACCGAGCGAAATCATCCAAGCCAAGCAAAACTGAGCAAAGCAGGGCTCTCTCTGCACTGAAATTCAGATTCAGCATGAAAGATCTTGGCAGAACTACAGCTGGGCTCAGCCCTGGTTAATGTCACAACCATATTTCAAATAATCCATTCTCTTAATAAAACACAGTTTGACTTAAAGCTTTGAGATATCAATTTGAAGAGAGAGAAGAGGCAAGAGAGAAGCCAGTGGAGAGCTTCCTACTATATTAGCGCTATTATTGAATACATATGCTTACATGCATTTCTGACAGAATAATCCAAAACTCTAAAAATGAAATTGGCCGTCTTTGACTTCTTTATTTACAATCACTAACTACTCAGGGCTTCTCAGAAATGCTGAGATTTCTCAGAGCTGGTTGCCGGCAATAATGGGCCTTCTCCGCAGCGCCCTGGAGGTGCTGGATGACCTGGTGCAGGATTTCCCTGCCTTTGCATATTAAAAGGTCTCCTCCACCTCCAGGGAACAGAGCTTGGTGCCAACAAAAGGAAATCAAGCTGTCAAGAGTTTCTATTTTCAGCCCTACCTATATAGTCTTGGTGAGCCAACCCAAGTCCTTCCCCACCTGGGAAGAAAAGCACGCTGGGACTGCTACATTGGTGGCATCCTGGGGCAGATAATGGACTGGAACTCCTCATTCCAGAGTGAGAGATCCCAAACTCTGTCCCCATCCCAGCTCTCGTTGTTATTCCATTACACCCTCGCCCCGGGTCCGGAGCAGAAAGTGGTTTTACTTTAGATTTACACGAATTCAAGTTTGACCCTACTCTTCACCCTTCTCTAGCTGGGTGCCAACACAAAAATGAAAATGTAAAGACACAAAGGAAAACATAAGGGTAGAAATAATCTCTTAGTCATAGTCTCAAATTAGAAAAGCCCTGATTAATGAATGTTTTGATCTTTGACTTTGCATCTATTTTCAAGGCATACATAAATACGTGGGCCCATTTACATTTGTGTAAATGCCCAGAAAAAAACTTTATAAAATTAATAATGTCCCTGAATATTTCATTATGCTTTTTCACTTAGGAAAACTACTAAGGTATATTAAGCTTGCTTTCCTTGGAAAGGAAGAAAGAAAGAGAGAAAGAGAGAGAAGAGATGGAGAGAGGGAGGGAGAGAGAGAGAAAGGGAGGATGAATTCACCAAAGGGGAAGTTGGATGAAGGGTATTCAAAACTTTTGTATTATTTTAGCAACTTTCTGCGAACCTGTAATTATTTAAAGGTAAACATTTGAAAGGAGCATAAATAATAACAATAATATTGCAGGGGGAGTCTTTTGGAAGGGTTAAATAAAGTCATAAATGGCAGGTGGTTGACATTTATTAAATGTTGGCTGAATGCATTTATGGATGTATGAATAGTAAACACTCAGTGAATGTTATTTTAACTTAATTTCAAACAAGGGATGCTGCATATTATGTTCATCGAGTGTCAGAAGAGAAATTTTCTCTTAAGAAGCTAGAACAACGTTTGGGCTTTGAAGTGGGGCCCAAACAAGCTGGTTAATAGTACTATGTATTTATGGAACCTCCGACCTTGAAGACATCCCAAAACATTTTCTTTGAGAGTCCTGTTTATCTTTACATTTCATCTAATGTGGGAAGGACACATTCCCATTTCTCAGATGGAAAAACTTGGTACTGTCCATATGGATATGTTAGCCACTTGGGGACACAAATAGTTGGCTGGCTTTCTAAAGTCTCAGCATTTCAGTAGGCCAGGGGGTGGACACTCATCTCTAACCATCCAGAACTTTTCCACTTGGCTGTCCCATTGCATCAGGACTCAAAAGAGCCTATTTAACATTCAGAGTACCCCAGGGGTATTATAGGAAACAGATGTGAATATCGGTGAGCACATAACCCCTATTTTCTCAAAGAACATTTAAATACCCTTGGAAAATGTATATGGAGTACACTAAATAAAAAATCAAAATAAAATATTTAAGGACATTTTGAATTTTATAAAGTGCGTTTCTGGACATTAACACAAATATAAATGGACACATGTATTTGGGTGTACGCTTCAAAAAAACATGCACACAAAAAGACCAAAATGTTAATAAGGGTTTGTTTTGTTTTTAATTATTGAGAGTATGACTGAGTGGTTGATATTTTCATCTTTGTTTTTCTGAAATTTGTCAACTTTCTCTAATGTACAACTTTTACAGATAAGATAAATAACCAATACTAAATAGTAAAAAGAAGTTAGTGATTAACTGTCTCCTTTCAAAATTAGTTACAGCTCCCTCTTAGCATACTGGAGATAATAACACAGCAGACCTAGGGAAGGAAGAAATGGCAACTGATGGCCTTGAGCCATTTCCCTGTGGCCAGAAAGAACGTAAGACCCAGCCAAATGCTGTGTCTATTGAGGAGATACACTATTTGCAGACAGGCCCAATGAAAGAGAACCCAGGACATTTGCATGAGACTTTCCCCACCTGTACTTAGCTGTAGATTCTGGGGGAAGTCACAACTCCCCAATATATTTGCCTAAAACTCTTACCTCCCTCAATGTTTAGAAAGTCATTGGGGTTAAAGCATTCACTTTAAATACTTTAGACGAAAAGCAGATACCTAACATGGGGCATTTTAATTCTATTACTATAGGGATATTGCAGTCATACCCTAGCCTGAGCATTTGGGGTAATATCCAGAAACCCCAATTGCAAAAATTTAAATAGAAGGAAGGCAGTGGATTTGAGTAGACACAGCCCCCCTCTGCCACTTCCCTCTCCTCTAACATGGTCCTGGTAGTCATTTCCTAAGCCAGGGATCTTTCCTCTTAAGAACAACATAGACACTAGTGGGACCTAGGAGGTGTGATGTTCCATCCTATTTTCTAAGTGCCATGTGCCCTAAAAATCGGGGACTTGGATGGGCTGGAGTCCATGGAATGGCCCTAGGGAAGCCATCCCAGAGCAGGTTGCCAGGCAAAGTGCAGGACGCCCCGTTCAATTTGAACCTCAAATAAACAATAAAAAATTATCAGTATAAGTAGATTCCAGTATTACATGAAACTTAGGCAAAAATTGAACTGGTATCTTATGATTTTGTTTGCTAAATCTATTCAACCTACCCTAATGGCACAGAGAGGAGCATCCTGGCTTCCTAGTCTCTGCCTCCAGCCCTGGGTTTCTCCAGCCCCTTGGGTGGAGTGTGGGGTAGGAACAGGCCTGACTCTGGTTTGAGAGAAGGGGGGAGGGTCACGAACAGATGGAAGCCCAGCCACCATGTTCTGCAGGGTCGCCTGCCACAGCACCACCCTGAGCCAAGGTGAGAGAAGTCTTTGGAGCCGATAAGAGTGTTGAGCCTTGGGAAGCAGCCTGGCTCGGAGTTTCACAGAATAAAGGAAGGAAAAGAGAAACCAACGGGTCAGCGGGAGAGAATCCTGCGTGTTTCAGGTGTAGTTCACGTCAGCTGGATCACTAAAGCCCATAGATTTTCAGCTGCTCAGGAGCCAAATCCAGTGTCCTCTACTCAGGAGAGAAGTGACAAATTATCCATCCTCTATCAGCTAGGACATGATCTCAACAGTGAGGAACAGTTGAAATAAAGTACCTTAATCAGATTATTGGGGACGGGATGATGAAAAAGTGTCTCCCTCCTGCTCTTCTAGGATCCTAATAAAAGTTAAATGGTAATTGTGTGAGAGATGGGAACATCCTTTCCCCTCCTGGGACAGTCCTGTGTCTGGTATGGTCACAGAGAGTGTGTATAATGAATTGCTCGTGTGTGTGTGTGTGTGTGTGTGTGTGTGTGTGTAGTGCCCAGACCTAGAACATAGACAGAAATAACACAAAAGAATCACTTAGGGCCTCAGATGTCTTTCAAGAAGCACATGAATCTCGTCTCACTGTCCCCAAGTGGCCAACATATCCATGTGGTCAGTACCAGCTTTGCACAGTTAAAATAAAGAAAACAAATATCCAAATATCCAATATCATTGCTGGGAGCTGGCCTCTGGGTCTTTGCCGACATCTGAACTGCTTCACATAACCTCCTGAACTCTAAAAATAGATATTCTGTGGTACATATAATTTTTATAAGATGACTAATGCAGGAATGCCCTTTGGGATAGCTTCGTGTCTTGGTTTCTTTCTTTTCTCTCTATATTTATCTTCTCCTCACTGGCCTCTTTGTATCAAAGTTAGACTGTAGCCACAGACCAAGAACTTTAGCCAAGAAATTATGTATCTAGTCCTCAAAGAGTTATCATTTTTATTCACAAAAGAGAAGCTTATACATTTAAAGAGGGATAGAGCGATGGCCTTAGACTTGGGCTTTCTCTGTCCCTAAATACCCACACTCAGGAGCAGTCAGAGGCACTGCCAGCCATCCGCGGCTCCTCTAGGTCGTGTGCAACTGAGTCAAAGGGGAACGTAAATGTATGGACTCTAAAGATTTCTTTATATTAAAGCTGCTCGAAACCCCAATCATAAGGGAAATATGGTCCTTCACAAGCACTGAAATCTTAGTGTGAATTTATTTGTCTTCTCTGAATTGTGTTTGTGTATGTGTATATGTGTGTGTGTGAGAGAGAGAGAATTAAAAGTTGGACATCTGTTCAATCGCCTTCAGTGCTCACTTAGTGCATAACCTGATCTTTGGTCCGGAGGTGAGGATAGCAGAAAGAGAACGAGAAGATCTGCAGAGGGAAAAGTAACAGAGATCCATTCCTCACTTCCTGTCACCTTTATTTCAACAGGCATGCAGCTCCAGTGACCTCTGTACGGCCTCCCGGTGAGTAACTGAGCTCGTGAGGATGCAGAGAAATGAATTTTCTTATCCAGCGGTGTCCTCCCTTCGGAAATAGCATCCTCCCTCCTCCCTTGCCCTCACAATAACTGCTAAACTCTGTGCCCCGCACAAGGCCGCCACAATCCCCGCCCCCCTTCCCTGGGTGACAGCACAGCAGGAAGCAAGTGGGGCGCAGAGACAAGACAAGGTGAGGACAGGGCACGGGAAAGCCATGCCCTTTGTTTCCCGCGCTCCCACTTGCTCACCTGGAGACCTCACTGCCACCATCCTTGCAAGCTCATCTTAGGAGATCACTCTGCCTTCAAGTTATATTCTAAATTACAATCTACTTGGGTAGGTGACTGCTAAAAGTTGACTATTGAGAAAGACAGCTTGGGGAACAATGACACACACACTCAAAAAGCCCTCAGAAGCACAGACAACTGTGTGGTGATTGCCAGAGGGAAAGGAGGGTCGGGAAGGTAGGACAGGGTAGAGAGGGCATAAATGGTGATGGAGGAGACTTGACTTGGGGTGATGAACACACACACACACACACACACACACACACACACACACACACACGAGATTTTATTCCTAACCTCTGAGTGGCATGCCAGTTTGTTGTACTTATCTCAATGAAAACAAAATGCAAATGCATATTTTCTTTTAGGAAAAAAAGTAAAGGTTAGGTGCCATGCATACTTTTCTGATTCCTCTTTTTCCTGAGTCTCCTTTTATCTCACCCCATTGTCATATGGATTTGCTCTTATAAACAAAGGAGGCAGGCCAGTTGGGCACCTGGATTTAAGATACAGTTTATCATTCTACAAAAGCTGCCCTGGGATGCAATGCCACAGAACTAAGCAAATGCCCATATCCATGTCAGTTTTGGTACATTACATGCAACATCCTCTAGCTCCTTATGTTCACAGAATACTGCAAAGAACATCCACCTTAAAGACCAGCATCGTGACCAGTTGTCATCCCCTTTTCAGGGAATTGTCTATACAGAGCCTAGAAGAAAGCAAAGGGGAATTGAAAAGTAACATTCAGCATTTGAGCTCAAATTCTTCTATGGGCAGTGGGCTAGCCTCTCCAGGCCTCAATTTTAATCTTCTCGTTTACTGGCGATGATGACAATGATGATGACGAAAATACCACTCGCTTCTCAAGTTTGCTTTGGGGATTAGATGAACTTCCACTCTCGCTCCAAAGAGAGGCTCTGTAACTCTCTCAAAAACCCTCAAGCCTCAGTGACTCGAACCATCAGTTTATTTCTCATTTGCACTAAATTTCTGCCAGAGAAAGTGTTGCTCAATAAAGACAGACCAGCTAGAACAGAACAGAATAAAACAGAGAAATAAAGAGAAGCACCTTTTAAGTTATGAGACATCATGATCCTAGTTCTATAGCCAACACTATGTAGGGCAGCTCTTACCAACACTGTCTTTAATAGGCAATATATTTGTATAAAACTTTGGCCTGGGCAGTCTATGAAATTTTAGAGCATGGAATTCACTGCCAGTTTCTGCCACTCCAGAACAATAGTAACAAAAGCCACATCTTTCATGATGATATTGAGAGGGAGACCTTCTTTGTTCCCACCAGACTTAGGTACATGAAGCAGGCATCTGCAGAGAGAGGGTGGGGGAGAGAGAGGGAGAGAGGGGGGGGGGGAAGGGGGAGAGAGAGGGGGGAGGGGGAGAGAGAGAGAGGGAGGGGGAGACGGGGAGAGAGAGAGAGGGGAAGGGGGAGAGAGAGAGGGAGGGGGAGAAGGAGAGAGAGAGAGAGGGGAAGGGGGAGAGAGAGAGGGAGGGGGAGAAGGAGAGAGAAAGAGAGAGGGAGGGGGAGAGAGAGAGAGAGGGAGGGGGAGAGAGAAAGAGAGGGAGGGGGAGGGAGAGGGAAGGGGAGAGGGAGAGAGAGAGAGGGAGAGAGAGAGTGTGTGTGTGTATGTGCTGTACCCACAGGCTCACCATATCTTCATAGCCATAAGATCCTCAGAGGACCTTGCTCTCAACTTGCCAAATCAGCGCATTTTATTGAACGATAAAGTGGGTCATTTGGTGAATCTATTCTCAGCTCAGATCTGTTTTCAAACAGCACAGAGCCACCCTCAGCCATGCTCTTTCAACTTTGGAGTTGCCTGGTTTCCTGCTGGGGGATTGCACTAGCAGGCATCTCCAAAAACACATTGATACCTGGTGATCTTCTTATCATATCAGCCTCTAACATTCACTGAGTATTTACTATGCTAGGTATTTTGATGACTGTTTTACAATTAAACCCATGTTCACTCACCACAAGAATTCTACAAGGAAGGTATATTGCAATGTCAATTGTATAGCTGGGACATCAGCACTTACAAAGGTTAAGTAGCATACCCAAGGGCACACAGCTGTAAGTCAAGCTGATCTACAAGCTCAGTTAGTCTGACTCCGAAGCCAGATTCATTGTCTTATGGTCCTGACCGGGCCTGGCCACAGAAGGATGTCACCCTGGCATGGATTTTGTTATGTAGGTCTCTGAACTTCATCAGTTTTTTTCCAACTAGAAACAGGTTGTTGATTGTGGCACATGGACTTGAGAACAGATGGCCCCTAGAAATTCTTCAGATGCCACGAGATCTGTCACCTTGAAATGTCAAAGCAGCAAAATTCAAACCCAGGGGCTCTGGGTGCCAAGGAGACAGCTGGCATCTTTTTACCCCACCAGATGAGGTAAGAGATGGAATGTGAAACCTCTGAACCTGAGAATGACAGTCTCCATTGATTGAGCACCTTCTATATTTTGGGCCCTGAACTCGACGTTTGATGGGGTTTCTCAGGGTACCCATCTGACAGTGCTCTCTCACCCCAGTCCACAGATGCGTAAACTGAATCCCAGGGAGATTAAAAAACAACAACTTTGTCTGACAATTAGTAATCTCTCTCTCTATCTCTCTCTCTCTCTCTCTCTCTCTCTCTCTTTTTTTCCACAGGGACTGAGAGTCAGAGAGAGGAATAGATAGGGACAGACAGATAGGAACAGAGAGAGGTGAGAAGCATCAATCATTAGTTTTTCGTTGCCGTTGTGATACCATAGTTTTTCATTGATTGCTTTCTCACATGTGCCTTGACTGCAGGCCTTCAGCAGACCAAGCAACCCCTTGTTGGAGCCAGTGACCTTGGGTCCAAGCTGCTGAGCTCTTGCTCAAGCCAGATGGACCCGCGCTCAAGCTGGCGAGCTCGGGGTCTTGATCCTGGGTCTTCCGCATCCCAGTCCGACGCTCTATCCACTGCGCCACTGACTGGTCAGACTGACAATTAGTAATCTGAAAGTCAGAACTTCAGTCCTTATCTGTTCTGTTGCAAAGTGTATATTCTATATCTTTACTCAGAGGGGAGAAAATAAAAGGTATTACTTTCCCTTTTTAATTTCAAAGACATTTTTGAAAAAGAATATTGCAAGCAATGTTAACTCTAACAAATATTAAAAATTATTATAAATACAATAAGAATTCTGTCCTATTATAAGAATCAAATAAATCAATGAAGTGAAACACCCTTGAAAACAGATTTCTCTCTCTCCCTGTATGAGTGTGTTCAAGTTAACACACAATAAAAGATGCACAGAAACAAACAGAAATATGACGGCTCTTTTGACAATCACTGAATTGGTTATTTATGAAAAAATCAAGTCAGCATCATATTAAATACCAAAATAAATTCAAAACAAACTGAAGCTTTATGTCAGATAGCAAAATCATAAAAATAAAGAAAGTATCGGTAAAGAGTTAACTGATGTAGATAGAGAAACTTTCTAAACACAAAAGAAAAGGAAGAAAGGAAGGAAGGAAGGAAGGAAGGAAGGAAGGAAGGAAGAAAGGAAGGAAGGAAGGAAGGAAAGAAGGAAGGAAGTGTTAAGCTTGAATATACTATAAATATCACCTATGTAAAATTTAAATATAATTAAAAGTCAAAAAATAAACATGGAAAAATTTTACCACAAATATGACAAAGGGTTAATATACAATATATAAATAGCTTTGATAAATGAACAAGAAAAACAGCAACAATTATTTTAAATAAAAAAGAAATAGAATGAGGAAAGAAAAAGAAAGTTTATAGAAGGAGAAATAATGGTTAGAAATAAAAATAAGAACAACTATTCAAGAGTAAAGAAAGCTGTAAATACAAGTTATTGCACATTATATGTAAATATATAAATATAAGATAGTATGTATTATATGTAATATTATATTAAGACAATAAGATATTATGCTTCACTATTAAAGAAAGATCTGTAAAACAATCTAATAAGATAGTTACTGTGAAACTATCTCCTATAGGGCTGTGAAAAGTAATTTTATCTTTTGCATTGAATTTTAAAATTATAGTTTAGCAAATAATTCTACTTGACAGCATTTATACTAAAGAAAGAATCAGAGATTCCAACAAATATTCATGTATAATGATGTTCAGTATAGTGTTATCTCTTGTAGGTAAAAAAAAAAAAAAAAAAAATCAAAAAACCTAAACGTCCTATAGTAGTTTGATGATTAAATTATTTTATTCAAAAGGTATGATATTCAGCAGACTTTCAAAAATAATTTTTTGACAGAGGCGATTACATGTAGCCTAGCTCTAAATAGAAAAATACAGGATGCATACCTGTATACATACCACATAACGTAAGTATATAAACACTCAAAAACACATATGTATAGAAAATTGACTGCAACAACATTTTCCAAAGCAATGGCAGCAATTTTTCTCTGATGGGATTGTGAGTGAGTTTCAGTTTCTCTTCTTTCCTTTCTCTTTAAGTATTAGACTATATTATTTCTATAATAAAAAATTTTGTTAAGAAAACATGACCAGATTAGTCTCCCCTTGAGCCCACTGCTGGGCAATGCTCCAATCGTAAAGTTATTCCTACTAAAGGAAGGGACTGAGACTAAAGTCCTACAGTCACTACCAAAAGGATCCCCAAGAGCTCACCTACTGCTAGCAGGGAGGTGGAAGACTAGAGTTTGTTCTGCAATGAGGCAGGATTATTGGACAAGTGGAAGGATGGACACATGGAAGATGTCACCTGGATGGGACACAGCATTTCCGTGCAACCCCCAAGAGACTATCTCCAGACTGGTCTAGATTACAGCTTAGGCATCAGTGCTCAGGAGGCTGGGTCCCCGAAGGCCCCAAGCTCTGGCCACACTGACTACCCACAGAGTCATGAGAATCAACTGATCCTGGACCAACCCACCACCAACTCAGCCTCACCTTGAAATCAGCTGCCCTGAATACAAGAGCAACCACACAACCAAAGACCTGCCAGCCACCTAAAGAGAAAACTGGCTAGAGGACCGGGGCAGCCCCTCGCGGGGTTTTTTTCTCCCCTCCTCTTCACTGCCTGGCTTGGCGGTGAACTCCCCATCGGCCATGGTGGGCAGCTTGCCACTTCGCTGGTGTCTGCCTCCCTGCGTGTACCATGGAGGTCATAGTGTGACTGGTGAAGGTCCAACAAGAGAGATGATGGAGAGCAGGGGTAGTTAATCTTTTAATACCTACCACTCACTTGTATCTCTGTTAGTAGTAAAATTTTCTAACCGCCCACCAGTTCCACAGTAATGGTGATTTATAAAGTAGGGAAGTAACTTTACTTTACAAAATTTATAAAGCAGAGTTACAGCAAGTTAAAGCATATAATAATAATTACTTACCAAGTATTTTATGTCAGATTTTCGCCAAGTTTGGCAGAATAAATCTTTATAAAACAACTTACTATAGTTAAATCTCTCTTTTTATTTATACCTTGGTTGCTCCGCTATCGCCCACCATGAAAGCTGGAACGCCCCCTAGTGGGCGGCAGGGACCAGGTTGACTACCACTGATGGAGATAGACTTTTTCACAGCCTAAGTTGAAAATAAACAAGTCTGCATTTAACTATCAGGTCTTATCATCTGTTGCACGTGGGGAAGAGCAGCTTAGGGTTGCTGAAGAGTTAAAGCAGCTGGCCCGCGAAAGACTTCAGCAGTGTCTGCTACAAGGTGTTGTCAAGGCTAACTGCTACTATTACAATGACTACTGGCAGCAGTAGTACTATGTACTACTATGTAGTAGTATTACCTCCACCACCACTAGCACTGCTACTGACTACTAATGCTCCTACTACTTCTACTGCTTTTAGTGCTGTAGTCCGGCTGCTACCGCAATTACTACCATTAGCACTTTCACTATTACTGCTGGTGGTGTTACCCCTCCACTGTTACTACTACGGTCGCTTCTACTCTTGCTAAAAAAGCTCCTGTGCCTTTACAGCAACCGCGCATCCCGGAATTGGGGGAAATCCTGATCTAAATTATTCCGTCTCCTCATCTCCAGCAGTTCTTTTACAAGGTCGGACGATGCACCTGTTGTTGCAGAAAATACTTGTGCCCATAATCCAAATCCTTGTTGAGTGAAGCAGTAATGCTGAGGGCTGAAAGAAAGTCTTGTCAGGTCCCAGTAGGGACTCTGTGTGCATCACTGCCCAGCCCACCCCATGCGGGAAATGCTGCCACACTGGATGGTTCTCCTTTTATGGGTGGGGGGACACAAGTCTTGGAGCAATGAGGGGATTGGTCCATGTTTGCACAGGGGGTGAACGACGTAATGCTACCAGGGCCCCCATCTTTGGCCAAGCTACTAGAGTTCTATATGCTTAGAAAAGAGGTTCAGGTGCTGGCATTGGCCAGCATCCTGATGACATGAAATAGGCTTTAGAATTAGAAGCTGAGCTGGTTCACGCCATGCTCCTGACTTTAAGCACGGTGTTCTTTCACTGATGATTTCCTCCATGTACTCATGAGCACTGACGCAAGTTGAGCCCAGGGTCCAGAGGAGCCTGTGCAGGATGCCACTGAAGAGGGACAGCAAATGGACCCTCAGTACGGTGAGGAAGTGCAAAGGCCAGACCAGCGCCGCGATGCTGAAGCCAGAGCCAGCAGCCAGGAACGCAAACAGGAAAGCGGGTTCCTGGATCTATGGGAGCCTCTTGCTAGCTGGGCCTGGTGTCCCCAAACCCCCCCCCCAGTGTGTGTTATTTTTGGACCAGGCCACATGACGAGTAAGTGCCTGTTGGATTAGATAGCGTCAAGGCCAGCTTCCAGGCCGGTGTCTCCCAAGCAACTTGGGTGAGTGGCTTCAGGGATGAGGCTTAGGGCAAGGTTCCAAATCACACCACCCCGACCTATCCCCCCCCACCAGCTCTTCAAGGCCCTAGATAACAAAGGGAAGCAGTGAGCAAAAGAGGGAACTGCTTTTCCTCCCCCTGCAACCAAAACTCCCCGTGCCGTGTGCTCAGGGGCCAGATCTGATGAGGATGGCAAAGCTGCTCTGGGCCTGGGTGATCTTGCAAGCCTGGACTTTCTGGGGCCTGCGCTGACAGGTCAACTGGGTTTCCTGCCCTGGGAGGGATTGACTTCCTTCCCCTTTGGGCCTCACACCTCAACCCCGTAGCAATTCACAGCGCTGCCTCTGGGCTTGGTTAATCCTCAGGACCATGATGAGCAGCTCATGATGGACTTCAAAGGAGGAATGTCAAGTGGTTGGTTGGTTTCCACATAATTTGGCCCCTGAGTGGCCTGCATATCATAAGCTGGTAGCACCTTTTTTATAACAAACAATCCCACCCTGTAACACACCAGCACCATGCTTCTGTTTTTATGTGTGTGAGAGAGAATGTGTAAATGTACATAGCAGTTATGTTTTCTCTCTCTCTGGCTCTGTCTCACACAACCACATGTGCAATAAAAACCTGTAACATTTTAAGATTTTTTAAAAAACAGAACCATGTCATTTTTTATTTTGCATTTCCCTGGACAAAGTGATTCAGGAGATAACATCACGAGCAATGACAGCAGATTCCTCCCAGGCTTAAAAGGTACAAGCAACAAATTTCCCGCCCACACAGCCTGTGTCTGTCGATCATTACACCTCTGTTACCTGTAGACAGGCAGGAGTGGCAACAGAATGTGTGTGGGAGCCACAGAGAATTCTAGTCCCATTTTGGCGCTTCAGCGTGCAAGTGACATCACCCTGGTCAAGTCACATTCTCGAGTCTCGCCTTCCTCAAATATAAAATGCAAGTGCTCCCTACACTGAAGGCTTGATTCTGAGATGACAAGAGCCGGGTACACAAAGTATTTGTATCTGACACAAAGTGGATGCTGGACCAATATTCGGATGTGCTCAAGATGGCAGCCTTCCCACTTTTCCATAGCTCCCTGTGGGCAGGAGAGGAAAACACAGCCACTAAGCAGTGCTCCTCTGTCTAAATGCCCCACCTTCTGGGATGCCATGACATGGTGCTCCTCAAGTTTGGCCAAGTTTTGATGCCAAGTTTCTATGCTCTCTCTTCTTATATCCATATATGAAGCTATATGCCAAAACCCTCCATCTTAGAATCTTAGGCTAAAATATAGGGAAAAGTTTGTAAAGATAAGTTTTAAAAAGCCATGAGCAGGCAGTAAGATGTGGCCATCTTGGGAAAGTGATGAGCTTAGATACAGAATAGAAGAGCATGTACAAAAACAAGCGGAGCAACTCTTGGGTACTGTTCCATAAAGTAGGCACTAGCTATGTATGGCGATTTCAATTCAAATTAACTAAAATTATAAATTCGGTTCTTCTTCCACACTAGCCTTATTTTAAGTATTTTAATAGTCGTACATGGCTGGTAGCTACCACAACAAACTGCACAGATGTACAATATTGCCATCATTTGAAAAAGTTCTATAAGATAGTGCCTGTTTAAGGATGAAGACATTCTGAGTGATTTCAAAATGTTATTTTTCTGAATGGTATTTCATCATTATTTTTTCCTACAAAAAATTAAAAGCCAATAGGCAAAAAAAAAAAATTAAAATACTTTTTAATGTATTAATCAATATTATATATTAATGATACTCATATTTGAAAATCAATCAATATTATATAGCACCATTACCTAAAAATGGCAAATCTAAAATTACAGAAAGGGAGGCTAACCTGATAATACCAAATAGAGTAGACTGATCCTCCTAAGTATTTTTCCTGCCTGGCCACAACTGACAGGAGTCCAAGATTATTCTGTATGAACTCAAGAGCTTAAACCATCTTGGGCGAGGGACCTCTGGCTCGCTCTGAGATGGACGAGGTACTTGATCACTTCCCAAGAGGTCATTTAGCATACATGTTGGTTGGTTGGTTGTTTTTCTTCTTAACTCCTAAAATTCTAAACAGATGATCTTTGGGTATTTTCATTCATGGTTTTAAAATCCATCCTTAAAACGTGGTTGGGGAAAAACTTAAGGGCAGAAGGAGAAAGGACTACAGAAGAGGCATTGAGAAGTATAGCAGGAGATTCAAGCTATTGCAGACCTCAAATGCTAGCAAATAAAACTTGGTGAAGACAGGTGTTATGTTCAAGATGGGGCATGTAGAATCGGACCGGTTGCAGACTTAACGAGGCTTATTGCAAAATGAGAGTTCAGGGCCCCTCATGCAAAAATTATCAAGCATTTCAAGAAGGGGACGGCAGAGCACTGAACCAAGAGTAGGGCCCTCCTCAGCACAGGGTCCTGGATGGTTGCACACATCACAAGCCAGTGAAGCCAACCTGCCAACCTCAATGTAAAATCTTAATGTTTTTCCAACTACTGGGAGAAAACTGATTCTGTTAGAGATAGTAGACTTTCCAAAATCCACCAGTAATATATATATGTATGTATTACTGATATATATATATATATATATATATATATATATATATATATGTGTGTGTGTGTGTGTGTGTGTGTGTGTGTGTGTGTGTGTGTGTATACACACAAACACGTAAAATATCAACTAATATCATCAGAGGGTTAAGGAAACTGGATAGAATTTGAGCTCCATGGAACAAAGGCCAAAAGCCCCAGCAGATGGCTATGACCACCTTATTAGAAGAGTTTAATATTATTATAGTTTAATGTTATTGCTCAGTAACACAGATGAGAATCAAAGTCAACTCTTCTCAGAGTGGGATGTTATGGACTTGATCCTCAACTACATGTTGAGAATAAGCTTGCCAACCATACACCGCAATTTATACCAGTCTTGAGTGGGGTGCCTTTGGGTGTGGGGGAGAGCTGGGAAATTCTGGCATGTTTGGAAAATGCAGGAAGTGATAAAAATTTTTTTAAGGTTCTCAGCAGGGGAGTAGTACATCTTTATGAAAGCTTCTAAAAGTTAAAACTATTCAATGTCATGTAAGATTGGGATAGTCTTAGGTAAAGCAGCTTGTTTTACAGGAGGACACATTAACTAATTTTTATAAGCACCGGAAAAAGTTGGGCATGAGCTCTATCTTTAAAGTTGTACTTCTGGGTTTGGAAAGAAATACCCGGTGGTCAAGAGTAAGGTGGGGAACTGGGAGCTGGCCCTCAAGGTAACATCCACATGGTCATATGTTCAGGAAATGGAGCAAATAGTATTAAATGTGGGAAAGTGTTAAGATCTTTTTAGGAACACACACTGCTTCAAACCCTGCTTCTACCCTGGCTGTGGGATCTTAGGCAAGTGCTCTTTTTGCCTTAGTTTCCTTTCTGTAGAGGGGAGAAATAAAAGTACCTGCTTTGTGGGCACATGTGTGGACTCAAGAGAACATGCACGTAAAGACCTTAACCTGACAACTGACCAACTACTGTTATTATTGAAAGTCGTATTGGAGAGAATGGACCTATATGACATAGTCATGAACTGTAAACCAAGCAGGGATCTACATGCAGAAAACATAATTTTCTAACCCCAGGTATTGGAACATATGCTTTGACAGCTGCAAGTTTACTTATGGGGCAATGGATGTAGAAACGCTGATTCATGTCTATGTTGGGAGATGCAGGACGTGTGTCTGAGTAGGATGCGAGTACCAACCTGAAGTTTTTTTTTTTTCTTTTCTCTTTTCTTTGAAAAGCAACTTTCTGAAATAAGATGTATCTGGCAGTATGGATGAAGGAATGAGATGGCTAGCAAAGAGAGACCTGGTGACTCTGAAGTGTCTTTTACGCCAAAATGCACACTCACACACACACGACTCGATTTTGAAAATATACTTAAAAACACCTTTGTGGAAAACTCCTAAAATTAAATCAATTTTAAAGCAAGTGAAATACCATATCCTATGTGTTTCTGCACAGATGCAAAAAATAGCTCCCTCTGGAATTGATACCACCTGATTCCCTGAGGAAGAGCATTTCAGAACCATCAGATCTGCCATGGATATGAAGCCGTTTGGTTGCTGATGTCCTAAAGGCCAGGGTTGTGTGGCTGCTTTATATACAAGTCACCAGGCAGCATAAATCCTAGAAACCATATAAAAGTCAGGCAGGTACTGGGTGTTTGTCTACAATTGATCGTTTTTCTTCTCTATCCCACAGTCTAGACTCACTGTTTCGGTTTACAAATTATATTTGTGTGTGTTAAACACACACACACACTAGCATATATAGTATAAGTAACTTGTTTCCTAAATACATTCCTAATACATGGGCTCAGGAAAGATACATGCTCACAAAAAGCTGAGATTGGCTGCTTTAATAAACATATCATGGATTTGATGTGGTTGTTTTTCTTTTTTAGACTTGATTTATCTGTCACTTTCTTTCCAAATTTGATTTATTGGTCAATTTCTTTTCAAGGGTTGATTTATTGGCCAATTTCTCTTCAAGATTTGATTAAAACACATTACATAAGTCTTTTCAGATCTATTTCTAAATATCATATATATTTCTAAGTATGGATGTTTAAAGTCTTTATTCATAACTGTCCTTGATTGATGCCTGTTTTTCCATTAGTTTTTTTTTTTTTTTAACTCCGGGTCATCATTTATTCTGTAATCGGAATCAGCATAAACATACCATAAAGTCCAATTGTGTAATGAATTACTCATATCTTGGATTCAAGAGAGAAAAGAAGCTTAAGGTTCAACAAGGTAAATATAGCTTGTGGGGGGGTGGGGCATGTTGGTCGGTTGGCTTTCAATCTCTGGGTTTATAGATACATTATAAAACACTTCCACAAGAAAGGCTTCTAGCCCAGCACCTCCAGTGACCAATTATTACTATGTGGCTACATGGACAGCCTTGAAGAGAGAGATTCTTGTGTCATTCTGGGACACATTTTATTTTAATGGACTCACGGTGTTCTGTTCCCTCTCTCCTTTTTGGTGTTTCTCTACAGACTTCCAGAGGAGCCAGTGCCTTGATGTCCTGCCCATCAAGGACTTATGACAAGACAGCAAGGTGTCCTGGGAACCCCTAGAAGAGTGGCCCACACCCCAGAAGTTGGGCTGCAGCATGGCAGAGTGGGAAAGTCTAGAGCTGACAGTCCCGGAGCCCATAGCCTCATACCTGCCTTCCTGCCCATGCCCCTTACACTTCTTTGGATTAAAAAAAATAAAAAAAATGGTGGCTGACTACTTACCAGTGTGTGTCTCTGGGATGGTGGGATTTGGGCCAATTTGATTCATTATCTACATTAGTAAGTAATATTGTTCAAAACATAAATATCCTTCTACCAACTCACACACACAGTCTTCTAGCTGAGCTTCTCCACCTGTAAAATAAAAGTAGTGCTTCCATCTTTGGAAAGTGGTTGTAAGGATTAAATGAGCTACTGTATGCAAAGTGCTGAGCCCAGTGCTGGGAGATAGAAGCTGCTGTAATCTCTTTCAAAGGATGATGATGAAGATGAGGATGATGAGGATAATGATGAGGATGATGACGATGATGATGATGAACAACAAGGCCAACTGAGAGGGCATCAGGTGGCATTTACTGGGCAGCCATGGTAGGTCTAGCACAGAATAAGTGCTTGAGCATGCATGAGCTCATTAAGCAGATTAACCCCATAAGGATGACACTGTAGAGAATTCCCTACTGACAAGTAAGTAAATGGAGATAAGGTCAGTTGGCAGTGGCAGAGCTGGACCACACTCCAGGCTGGGGCTGGACTACTCCGTACGGCCTTCTCCACTATAAAAAAGCCATGGTATATCATCATGGAAAGTGTGTTGGGGCTCTGAGTTGCTCTACAACTTCAGGTCATCATGTCAAAATCAAGGTGAGAAATTCGTGTGCTTTCAGCAAGGACTGAATTGAACTGATCCTTCACCCAGCCCTTAACATGGCCAGAGAAGCCCAGCTTCAGTTACACTGGCCACCTCCCCAATGTGGAAACCTCCTCTTCAGGTTGACAGTCCTCTGAAAATGATCCCTGTTGGTTCCATTTTGTCTGTCCAAAGCCTGACACCGATGTGGGTCATCTTGCAGCATCTGAAAAAGTGCCATGGAAGAGCCTTGGCAGAAAAGGCAGGACTGTCACCTCTTCTGGGTGGCCCTGATTTCCACTAATCCAGAAGGGAAAAGCCCACTGCCCTCTCTAGGCTGACTTTATGGATAAAAGGCCATTTCCATGGCAGTGCCTTATAAAGTAATGATTCAAAAAATCCAGGAGAATCCCAAAAGCATCTAAAAGGAAAGCGGGTTCTAACACGGTTCTATTATAGGAGCACAACCTGCAGTTAGCTGAGTTCCACGCACAGGCACGCTGCCCCACAATGGTGGCAGCAATTACCAAGGCTGGAGAAGCTTTCTCCCTCATGGATGCTCCCCTCCACCTCTCCACTGCTGCCATGAGACCTTTTCCTCACCAGCATGCTGCTCCTCCAAACCCTGCAACTTCATGAGAACAGGGGCTCAGAGCTCTGCTGCCCACCACTCTCTCTGTAGAGTCCAATACTCTGCCTGGTGATTGATCACCATGCTGTCTCGATAGATGGGAGGCCATGAATCAAAGTTAACTTTAATGTTACGACCAAACACATGGTGAGTAGAGAGAAAAAGGAGGAAAGAGAAGTGATCATGAAGATTTTTCTGGGGAGACAGGTAAGGAGCCAGACAGAAGGAGACAACAATTCCACCCCTGCATAAAGATTAGGGGAAATGAGAGACAGAGGTTGGAAGAGAGAGAAATGAACATCAGTTCTCCGCTCACCATGCTTTCTAGCACATCCTCCGCTCCTCTTTCAACACTGGCAAGATGATAACCATCACTCTCTGAGTCCTCCAGTCAGTAAACTCCTTAAGATCTCGCTCCAAAACGGATCCCCACCTGGCCCACATGGAAACTCTCTGGGTCACAACAGCAGCTAGCAGAATATTACCATAAGTAGTCAGCTTAAGTTGGGGCCACACCCTGCAAACAGATGGCCTAACATCCCCCTCCCCCAATCCCACCTTCTCCTCATGGCTCTTGCCCATCTCAGTGGCTGTGACTATGGGGTGTAATTCTCCCGGCTTGGGTGTGGTAGGGTTTTGTACTCTGTAAGCTGTGGCCAGAGGAAGAGTCTCTTGCTGTTAGTCCACTGACATTTTAGGCACATATAATATTCTTTCTGCATGTATTATTATGTTATTATAAAGGGAAGAGGAACCCAGAGGGTCCTGGCAGAGTGGCAGAGATGTCTCAGGAAATATCTCTCCAGGTTCAAGGTCACCGCCAGAACCACGGTCGTATATGGGACCACCATGGGCTGTTTTCCCCATAGCAGGGGCTGTGGCACATCTAGCTGGCCCGACAGACAGCAGGGCTAAGCGCACAGATGCCTTCTGTGCACATGTCCTCTCCAGGACCCACACGCTGCGAGGCCACAGAGTGCAGCCAAGGACTTCAACCCCCGCCCCCCTCTCCTGAGGGACCTCCCTCTTCAAAGAGGTCACTCAAAGAAGAGTTGGCTTCACGATTCTCTAGCCAGACTCACTCCCCCAGGACTGCTCTCTGACTACAGGCAGAGTCCGTGGTCCTTGGGACGGTTCTCTCTCTCGCTCTCAGAACGCCAGGCAGGGCAGCAAAGGACACTCTGCGTTGTTTCTAGTTGTGAAACGGGGTAAGTATGGCCGCTCTCACATTCATAGCCTCGCACCCTCCCTTTTTGCGCTGTTTCCACAGTGGCAGTGCACACCCTAGGGTAACTTAAGACAACAATACGGACATAATCAGGCCCGGGTCACTACCGTCCCCTTTTCATGAAATCCCCAATTTGGCCCTGATAATCCCAAGTGAGGAGAATGTGCAGCTTGCTGTCTCTAGGATCTTCTGAGACACAGGTCCCATCCCTCACGCCCTGGCTTGGAACTGCATCCCTGTTTTGCAGCCCTGAATACCATAACCTTCTGTCCCAGGCCACCTGGTGTCCTAGAGCAGGGTTGGCAGGCTGTCGTCCGAATCTCCACAGCTTGTTTCTCAACAGCCCAGCAGCTGAGGATAGTTTTCACCTTTTAGATAACTTTTTTTTTTTTTAATAATCAGGAAAAAAAATTTATGACACATAAAAAATTATAGGAAGGACAAATTTCAATGTCAGTAAATATAATTTACTTATGTTGTGCCCGGTCATCCTCGTGTCGTCTGCACATGCGCGGCAGGGCTGGATCACCCCAACAGAGTTAGCCAAACACATTCGCTATCTAGACTTTTGCAGAAAAATTCTGCCCACTCACTCCTGCTCTTGAAGGCTGGGTCTTGCCTTGTCTAATTCTGCCTCCTGCTTCCACCCAGCTTGGCTGTGGTCTTTTCTCTACTTTAGGATTCCAAAGAAGATGCAGCATCAACATGTTGGTAGGATAGAATGCAGACTCCTTAGCTCGGTGTGAAGACCTGACAGATATCTGCCATAAAAACCTACCTGTCCCGTCCAGAGGGCCACTCTCCTGCAGCTGGCTATCAGGGTGAAGGGAAATGCTGGTGGCTCCCAGGAGCAGGTCCTGCCCCGTGTGCTTCTGAACCTTTGCCCCTGTGTCCTCTCCTCTGAAACCCCTTCTTTTCTGGCTGTGTGGAGAATTCCTTATCCTCCTGTACAACTACTTGGTGTCTCACCTCCTTTGTAAGACTTTCCCCAGTCACTGGACCCTCCCATCCCCTTCTCTCTGGCATCTCCCTACTCCCTTTCCCTCACAGGGCCTCAGCCCTTCTCAGTTGGCTTCACAAAGCACAGGCTGCCCTGCCAGGCAGCTAGGCCGGTGCTGTCCCCCTGGAGCTGATTTCCAAAAGGGCATTATTTCCCTTGTGTGTGCTTAACTCTAGAGTTGGTACACGGTTGGTGCTGGGTAAATGTTGCCTAATGAGAGAGCAGAACGGTAGTTCCAATGCCCCTCCAACCTCAATCTTCCAGATTCCATTCTGCCTCACCAGCTAGATTGGGGGGAATAGAAGGAATACGTGACAAGGGCCCCTCGCTTCCATGAGACAAAGTTAAAGGAATACACAGGCTTCAGATGTGCACAACTTGAGGTTTGAATTTCCAATCTCTGTGACCACTGACCTCAATGTCTCCACCTATAAAATGGGTTATTAACACCCCAACCTGACAGATTTGGGAGGATTAAGTGAAATGAGAAAACAAATTGCCTTGCATGTAGTAGGTGCTCAAAAAATGCCAGCTATCACTCTGAACCTCTGCGTTGCCAACAGATCTAGGTATTTTTGGAGGGAGACAGACCTTCCTTAAGGCATAGTGTCTCCAGGGACTATGCTGGCTTTCTCCAACTCTCTATAATGTAAGAGAAGCCTGCTTTGCTCAGCAGTGGGCTGACTAGCCTCCAAAGGACCCTGGTCCCTCCGAGCCTCTGGCCCAGAGCCGAAGACAGAGGAGAGGCTGGTGTGAGCCCATCCTGATGCTCCTGGAAATTTATTCCATCCCTGTTACAGAAGCCTCCTTTTGGGAGAAGGCTCCGGCAGACAGTTTGGAGTCAGCTTGTGCTCAGAAAGCACCTTTGTCAAAGAGATGCCTCAGCACATTGTGTCTGCTGCACAGTCTGCCGCTTCCCACGAGCCTGTGGACAGGCCCGGCTGGAGTCAGCCTGATCTTCAGAAAGCGGCCAGGTGCCAGCCCTGCTCCCAGCAGCACCAGCGCCTCCAAGGATGCCCAAGGGAAGGCGAAAAGTCCTCTGTGTCCTTTTCTCTGCCGCCTTGAAGGGGCATCTAGCATTATTTCACTCACTGAATAGACCTTCACTTCTTAGCCCTCACCCTGCTAATAATAACAACCCAAGCCACCAAAACAGGTAAAGTGCTGTTCAGTTACCTAATGCACAGAGAGCTGTGCAAATTGAAGGACACAGTCCCCCTGATATAGCCTTTCTCAACAACCCCATGAGGGGGGGTATCATGATCTCCAACTTACAGATGAGGAAACTGAGGACCTGAAAAGGTAAAGTGACCTAGGAAAGTATCTTACGTCTGTGTCCACTGGTCTACAGACTTGTCTTCCTGGTCACTCTACTCTCACTCATTAGGGAGGCGGGTCAATGTGCACCACACCGAAGGTGCCGAAACAGAGGGGAAGGCCAGCTCAGGGCAATCTGTGGGCTGGTAGGGAAAGCTGAGAAGGGTCAGAACTGGATCACAATTCTAGAGGTCTGATTATCTGATAAAGTTTCAAAAAGAATACATGACAACAGAGAGGACAGGAAGACAACCTGGGTGGATGAGGATGCTTTAAAAACATGAGGTCTCCTTCATTCCTCCAGTGGCCCCTCATTAGAAAGAGCAATTCCTGAGCCCAAACCCAGTTGTAAAGACCCAGAATTAACAAGATGGGTCCCAGCAAGCTGACTATGGGACCAACTCCCCCAACTATCCTAAAGCTTTAAAACTATAATGGATGCATCTCGTAGGCTCCCTCAGTTTCTCAGGGCCTTGCTGCTGTCCACCAGTCCATCATCTTGAACCTGCTTCCATTCCTCATCTTTCCTCCCTCTAACATTACCCATGCTGTCCTGGCACTTCCGATCCCAACACAAGATCAGTGTTTAATGTTTGCCTCAAGCTCTGTTTTTTCAGGAACCTGAGCTAAGACAAGAACTTATACTCTACAGTGTAAGGTCTTTGAAATGCATTCAATGTCCTTTGATACCTGCCTCTTCTTAGTATGAGCAGTGGTGTACTGGTCAGTGTTTAAAAGCCAGCTCTCCAAGGGAAGGAAAGCCCTGTTTTATAGTGCTTGCCAATTTCTGTGGTGTAAATACTCCCATTATGGCTGATTTTAAGCCACCAGCGTGACATGACTAACTGCAGTGTTGGGAAGAGATGTACACTACCATATCAATTATAGTATTTCTACCAGAGAGATATAATAGATATAAATAACCTCAAAGGCATAAATTGTCATATAATTAGAAAGTATAATTTTGTTTACTTATTATCTCATAATTTCCTTATTATATTTAGTTATAATCCCTTACAATTTAAGTATAATTTTAAATAATAGATGTTTAACAATCAGCTCACAAAATTCATGAACACTTGACAGTCAGCTTGTGTTGCAGCACGGACTGTGGCTAACATAATCACGTCATATGGTCAGTGATATCCAATGCAGTTTATTATTTCATGCCTCCATCTTTCTGGAATATCCTCCCTCCCCCCTTGGGGAGCCATTAAATTCCTAATCTGCCTTTACTACTTAGTTCAAGCCCCTGCTCAGAGTCTACCCTGAGTGTTGACAAGCTTTGCCATGATCCGATCCAGCATAGCGATTTCAGATCGAGAGCTATGCTGTTGGGTTTCTACTTTCTGTGGTCCCTGTCCATTACCACCTGAACCCTTAACAAAAGCCCTTGAGAAGGAGATCTAAAGCTAAGAGATTTCCTTTGAGGGGAACTTGGCCTTAAAGAGCTTGAAGCCTGGGAATTTAGTGATGATTTGTGATCAAGCCAACAATAACATATAACAGAAATTACAGAGTGAGGATTGAGCAGAAAGAGTAGATACTTGAGCAGACTTTGAAAATGTCTTTGTTAGTCTTAATCTCAAGCACAGTTGTCATCTTCACTTATTAGCCCTGTGATCTGCCTCAGTTTACTCATCTAAACTATGGGGATGATTAATCATAAGTACACCTTAGGGTTGTTGTAAGGACTTGATACATGTGAAGAGGTTACAATGCCTGACAGAAGGAAGGCACTGGGATAGTGTCAGCTGTGTTGGTGATGGTTCTCTGTAGGTTCTCTGCCATGCTGTCTTTGTACACAGCCACGCTCTCTTTGGCCAACGCTCCATTTGACCAGCTTCGGCTTGTTTTCATTTAATTCTGTCACTAGTGCCAGCTCGATCGGCGCTTGGGCTGCTGGGGAAGAGCTAGGAAAGACATTTTTGCCAAGGTAATATCCCAAAGTTTCCATTTTTGGAGGAGAAATTAGACAATGGCCAAGGTCAGCAGTTTGAGGGCGGCGGAGGAGTAACCTGGAGCTTCTCTTTGCCAATACTCTGTCACAGCATTTTTCAGGCCCCAGGGGCGGAGGGGAGTGAGAATGACCCCGTGTGAACGCAAGTACTGGCTCTACCAGTAGAGGCAGCCCAAATGCAGGGCATAAATGAACGAAGTCTGCTTCGCTCTGGGCACTGACTGTGGCCTCCTGTTTGTACCCTGGTTCCTCCGTTTACTGCTTATGTGGCCTTGTAAGTGTCAGGGTTTCTATGACTCCATTTCCTCCTCCGCAAAGGAGGGATCATCACTCCAAGCTGCTATCTTGAGAGTGTTGCATAGATTAAGAGAGGTGCCATGAACACAGTCATCCTTCAGTGATGCTGGTTATTAGCACAAAGACAGGGGTCGTGGGTCATTTCTCATGTATTCAACTAATACACATTAAATACCTGGTATATGCTGAGTACTCTGTGAGGAGGAGGATATGAAGAAGAAACAGGTTCATCCTAACGAGCTTCACTGCACGTAGGAAAGAGAGGAGCAGGGGGTAGGGGGCCATGATGCTGGACTCCAAAGCTAAGTCCGTCCATCAGAGAATACTCCTGACAGAAGTGACCTTGAAGCCAAGGCTGATGGATACATGAGGGAAAGGGGCAGTAAACACTCCCTGTGCTGATAGCAGAAGCTCAGGGGAAGCATGGTGGTCTCTCTCACCCACTCCCACATATCACAATGTGACACTGTCCCGGAACCTAATGGTCATATGGAGAAAGCCAGCCAGAGACCATCTGAGCCAACACACCCTACAAGTGGGTCCGTTTGGTCAGTGGGGGTCATTGGATTGTAAAGTTATTGCAAAAAGCTAGAAATCAAAGTGTGAAAGGAAAACATGTCCATCTATGCTTAAGCTAGGCCCACGGAAAGGGTACTTCGGAGGCACTAAAGAGAAAGAGGAAGGGGAGGAAGGGAAGGGACGGGAGGGAGGGGAGGAAGGGAAGAAGGGGAGGAAGGAAAGGGAGGGAAGAAGGGGAGAAAGGGAAAAAAGGGGAGGAAGGAAGGAAGGGAAGAAGGGGAAGAAGGGGAGGAAGGGAAGAAGGGGAAGAAGGGGAAGAAGGGGAGAAAGGGAAGGGAGGGAGGAAGGGAAGGGAGGGGAGGGGAGGAAGGGAAGAAGGGGAGGAAGGGAAGGGAAGGGAAGGGAAGGGAAGGGAAGGGAAGGGAAGGGAAGGGAAGGGAAGGGAAGGGAAGGGAAGGGAAGGAGGGAAGGGAAGGGAAGGGAAGGGAAAGGAAGGGAAGGGAAGGGAGGGGAGGGGAGGAAGAAAAGTAAGGGGAGGAAGGGAAGAAGGGGAGGGAGGGGAGAAAAAGAAGAAAAGGCAGGAAGGGAAATAAGGAAGTTTGGTTCGAGCATCCCATCTCAAGGAAATGCCATGGTTAAAGTCAATGTAGCTTTCTTTCTGGCTAACTTCATTGGTCAGTTTTGTCATTTCACAACCACAGTTCAGTCCTTTACTCCGGGTTAAAATTGGAAAGCCTTACTGGAACTGACTTTATATTATCATTTACTTTCTCACTTAAGAGGAAAGGCTAGGGTCAACATTTGGGGATCAACTAGCTCCCTTGTACAAAGAGAGTGAAGCACAGGATAGCTGAGCCCCTTGAAGAAGCACAGAATGGAGATTTTCAGTAAAAGCTAGAATACACCAGGTCCTGAGAATGCACCACTCAGCCAAGCAGATATTCCCTGGCCTCCTAAATCTTACCATCCAACCTGGGTTCCATCCATGAGTCCAGTGGCTTTCCTGGGGAAAACCAAACCAAACCACACCACAATCTTCCCTCTGGTCCCAGGATTTGTTATCCTGTTCTCACGTTTGTAATAGGAGCTCCCTCCGGATCCTTACGAAGCTTTTAAATTCTCAGAGATGATCACAGGGTAACCTTCACGCTTCCTTTCTCTGAAGTCAAGCAAATTATTCACAGAATTTGTTTGTTCTTGGCTGGATACATGCACTTCTCTCCTGAACCAACAGAAACACCACAAAAACCCTTACGCAGGGTGTGTCTTTGCAATCTCTCCTGCTCGCTACGTGTTTGGGGGCTGTTTGCTTTGATCTAACTGTCGCTTCTGAAACCACACTGCAACTTGTCAAACACAAGCATTGCGCTTGAGGACACTGGCCGTGGTTTGAATGGGCTCAGCTATTAACCAAGCTTGCACCACCAAGAAGAAAGCCTGCAGTGGCCCCTTGATTCCAGCGACTGATAATCTGTGCATGTGTGTAACACTCTCATTAGAATGAACCACTGTTAAAAGCAGATTGTAGTTCGGTTTACCACTTGAATCCCCCTGACCATCCACATCGCAAGAACCAAAAGGCTTCAGTCTCTCTTTCTCTTCAACAATCTGTGCAGCTAAGTTCATGACAGCTGGCAAAAATTAAGCTGGGTCTTTCAAAGGAGAGGCCAGCAAGTGGCAAATTTCAAAAGTCACAGCGCCCACGCTGAGAGGCACACACTCCACACCTATTGCCTAGCCTTCCATTTAGTAGGAAAAAGAAGAAACAAATACCAGGTGATTGAAAAGCTTGAGCCTTCCCATATTTTACTGACTTGTCACTGCTGATAAATTGACTATAATTTACTTCCAGGGTAAATTACTAGATTTTCATTAAAAAAAACAAAACAAACAAACAAACAAAAACCACTGTTGTACATTACTCTCCCTAATTAAGATGTTAAACATGATTCAATTTTTAAGTTGAAGGAGCCAATGGAAATAGAACATGCTGACAGTTCCATATTTCACACTATTTTTTTTTCTTTCTTCTCTCTCACATCAGTTTATGGTCTGGGTATCTTGATGGGCAGACGTGGTAAAGCAGGTCCTGGGTTTTTGGAAGTTCTCCTACCGTATCACTGCTTTGGTTTGTGTAGTTTTGCTGTATGTGTCTCCCTTATGTCACTAATGCCACGCTCTAAAGAAACCCTGTAAGTCACACATTGCTGTGGGGACCCAGTTGGTTACATCAGAGACATCGAAAGCATTTGAGATGAGAAGCAGAGGAAAACCGGTGCAAATCCTCCATCTGGGCATTTCAAATTCAGTCGAACCAACATAGTATTATTGCAAAGTAAAAACAAAACACAAACAAAACATAAGCTGTGGGGCTAAAAATAAAACATAACCTGAACTATGTTGTGTGCTTTTTCTCCACACATGTGCGATGGTGGCAAGGTCTTGCAGAGAGGAACAGAAAATGTTCTCCAAAGCCAGAGACATTTAGAACACTCGTCCACACCATTCAGAACGGAACTTAATGAGCTGAGAACAGAGGACGGGATGTGTTTGAGTGAACGACAAGAATGCCCTCAAAGCTAGGGCTTCCCAGGATAACTGTTAGCCTTCATTAATTCTGAAAATATTTGTTGAGTGCCTGTGGTGCGCTGGGCACCAGGCTAGGTACAAAGGAGCCAAGAATGCACATAGCGGTGTCTCTAGCCTTGACAGGAGCCATTTGCCTCCAGGCTCCCAAACACTCACTGGCCAGCTCTCAACTCCTTCCCGTCTGCAGCCTTCTGATGTGTTTCTTGTTCTACCTGGAAAACATTTCCCGTTTCCATCTTCCTTCCCCTGGCTTCTCAAGACCTCGACTTTCTCATCCTCAAATGCTCACTATAAATCTTATATCTTCCACTACCCAGGCCAGCTCTGGTCACAGCACTTTGCTCTCAGCCTTTCTGGCACTTAGCACAATTATAGTGTGTTTGTTTAAAGCCCAGCTACGCCAACAAATTGTAGAGTTGTAGACGGGCAGGAACAGGGTTCTTTTGTGCCCATCTAGATCCTCAGCATCGTACTTCCTCACACAATAATTTCCTAATCAGTGATGTGTCAGGTGCATGAATAAATGAATGAAAGGTTGAATGAATGATGAAGGGAGTAGACTTCCTCAGCATGTTCCTGGACCCAGGAATCAGAGACAAAGTTCTTAGCCCTTGAGAAAAATTTATTTTAAAAGCTTAAAAGACCATTGTTTAACCAAAGTACCCAGCTTTTTTTTTTTTTTTTTTTTTTTACATTAACTACTCCATGGATGCCAGTTAATACTACAGAATGTTTCTCAGCCTTGTTCATAAGCAGAGACCTAAGGGGGTAGATTTCTCCAACATTTGCAGGGAGCATTTCATGCTCTCTCCAACCCTTGTTCTTAAGCCTCTGCTTTGGAGAAGGCCACACTCACCAGAAAGCTGCTAGGTAGGGCCCTAACCCAGGACCTACTTTTTAAGAAGAGCAAATGAAAGAGGAAGAGGAAATACCATCCCACCCAGGGAGTGGCTGTTGAGGAGACCTCCCCTTCCCTGATCCAGGAAATAGAATAGGCCCCTCCTCCTTTAGACAGCATCCCCTGCCCCTCTAAGAGCTTCAGTCTCCTGTTTGAAAGTCACATGTATCTGCCTGGCAGGAAGTTCTTCATCTGTCCCTTGTTCTGTCAATTCATCCATTCAACAAATATTTATTAATAGAAATTGTGTGCAGGTGCTGTGCTGGGTGTTTAGACCACAGACTCCTGAAGCTCTTCCTCTGGTGGATCTAACATACAGGGTGAAGTTCATGCCTATAAGGCACCAGGCTTGCCAGATATCAGACAAAGCTAAATCTCAAATCAGTACCTAGTGGTTTTTCAACCAGGTAACTTTCAAACGCTAGAGCTCAGTTTGCCATCCAACAATATAGAAGCTGGCTTTGTGTGGCTTCTGAGCACTTGGAATGTGGTTGGTGTGTCTTAGAAATTGAATTTTTAGTTCTACCTGATTCTTATTCATTTGCTTTTACATTTAAAAACTGAAGCAGTGAAAAAAATTTGATTCTGTTAATTGCACATCTGACCTTTATTTTGGTCAGACTCTAATCCATATTAATTATTGAGCATTTAGAATCCAAATTGAGATACACAAAGAATTTAAGACTTGCCACAAATACAAAAATTGTGAAAGATATAAACACATTTTTATATTGATCACGTATTGTCAATCATATTTTGATGTGTTAGATTTCAAATAACATTAAAATTCATTTCACCTGTTCTACCTTTTTTACTGCAGCTGCTAGAAAATTGAAAATTTAAATGTGGTTCACATTATACTTCTGTTAGACAGCAATGCTCTAGATGTTTTAATAAATAAATAGCTAGCAAACACACACACACACACACACACACACACACACACAAGATGAGTTGGACTGCATGGATGAGCTTCGGGGTGTCATATCTGATTTCAAATCTGATTCTGATTCAGGGGGTGTCACATCTGCCAACATTGGAAGGGAGGAAGAACGCCTTTTCCTCCCCATAACATTTTTCACTTTCAGAAAGCGTCATGCAGACGCCTCGGAGCAGAACCACTTGTGATCATTTGGGGATGCCAGGGAGGGCAGCCCCACACTACTTACTGGCTGTGGGTTGAAGCTTCTGAACTTAGTTTCCCATTCCGGGTATTTCCGGGACAGAAAGAGAGAACCTTCTAGGTGGGCACATGTCAAATACAGCAAACCCTGCTTTCAACACATTCCTTTCCCCTTGCAGCTGCCACCCCGTCAGGCCCCCTGGGGCTTCTCACTAAGAGGCTTTCACTGCATAATTAAATACAAAGTCCTGTGGGGCCTCCTCTCTTCTCTCCACCTTTGCAATATTCTGCTTTGTTGGAGAGAAGGCAGGAAGGAGTGTTTCTTGTTCCTAGGAAGCGTGTTGTCGGGGAGGAGAAAGGAGGAGTTTAGGGGAGGAAGAATGAGGAATCAGTCCTAAGCTGAATAAGGTCAATGGTGTCATAGCAGAACCCTGAGACAGGGGAGGGGACGAAGCTATGAAATGGTCACACTGGCACTTGGGAGTGAGGCTTCAACTTGTATGCATTCTGAAGGAACTGGGAAAACTGGGAGAGGGGTGGGAAGGGCTGGTCTGGTCAGGAGAGGTAGTGCAGAGCAGGGGTTAGGGGTGCCATCCAGACAAGTATGGGGGGTGGGTGGGTGTTGATCCTGGCCTGGCATCCTGCTCACACTGTTTCTGGCCTTCTGACCCTCTGACCTGACCGTGTCAGAGTGTGTACCTTTATTATCCCCATTTTCCAGAGGGGGAACCGAGGTCAGAGTGATGCATAGTGTTCCACTAGTGAGTGGCAACCCGCAACCAGAATCTAGACTGCCTGCATCCTTAGTCTGGTGAGGTTTTAAAAGCGCTGCCTACTCCCCATTACTCTCAGCCCTGGGAATATCATAAGACATTTGGACCCTGTGGTTTCATTTCCAAACTCCCTGGCTACTGGATTCTGGCTTGAGCTTCTTGTGAAGGTAGGGACCCACTTTCCATAAAAATGGACTCAGACAGAATGTTCAATACCTTTTTAAAGAAATGTATAGAGTCCTTGAAGGTAATCCTTCAGCTGTCCAGGGATAGATGAACTGCATGTAAAGAGAGACCACCTACCATTAAAATGCAAATATGAGAAGGGGGACTCATTCCATCTGACTTCTGATTACCACCTTAGTATAAATTATATATATTAGTATAAATTATATATATAAAACATAAATTATGTATATGAATATAATGTCCAGTCAGTGGCAGCTGAGTAATGGGACCATAGAAGCCAAGTTGAGTGTTTTCTATGTTTTGATTTTTGTTTTCTCTTTTTAAAAAATAAAAAGAACGAATGAAAAGGAAACTGTCATTGATATTACAAATCTAATTTTGTTCATCTCTTTTTATGTGCCACCTGTCCCGCTACATGTCCTGGGGATAACTCTATCTCCCTACAGCCTGGGAGTGGAAGGGGGAGCCCCCATTGGATTGATGAGGAAACCAAATTTTCCCAGGGTCACATAGCTAGTGAGTGACAAGGCAGGGCTGGGCAAGAGCCTGTGTGACCCTGACAGTGATGCTCTCAGCCCTGTGCCCGCCTGTGAGCCACAGCTCCAGCCTACCAGGAGCTCTCCCTGGGACCAGCAACCCACTCTAACCTGCTTAGTCACATGATGTTAAGAAGATGGTCATTCAGCCAGAGACGAGTGCAACTCGTAGAGAGCATATTTTAAATTGACAATGAGATCCATACGGGTGGGACAAGGTGTTCATGGCTGTCAATAAACAAATCCCACCTACAGGCCAACAGGCCTTCCCATGTCCAGGTAGGTGTGTGCAAAGTGCCTGCTTGTTCACAGAAATGGAACCTTCTAGCTGCCAGCCTGTGTCTCTGTGAGTTTCCTACTTATTTTTATAAGATGCTAAAGGTGAATTTTCTCCTGCATCGGAGAGCTGGAAGTTCAGCTTAATGTACAAACCTTTATTTTCCAAAGAGGCAGCTTGGCCTTCCTGTATCGACAGATTCCAGCACTTAGATTTATTACAGAATGGTAATCAGGCAAAAGAATAAATACACTGCATCTTTAATTCATTAATCACCACAGAAAGCAAAATGAACTACAGTAAAGAAGACAATATGTTTTCGAATGCGGGGGGTGGGGAAGAGGGAGTTGAATTCTCAATAAAATCCAGTTGCTAAAATCCATTCTGCATGCAGATTAGAGAAAGGGCCTTCCAATTCTGAGGCTGTGGGTCAGGTGGGTGCGAGAGGCCTCTGCAGAGGAAGTCTGGGACAACTGGTGTCTGTGCATGGCCCCTGGTGGTCCCTGGGGTCCGCTGCTGGGCCCCTGTTGTAACTCACATCAGGGGCCCCAGGCTGCCTGAAAAACCAGGCCACAGAGTCAGACAGACCTGAGGTCAAATTCCTGCTCCATCGGGAAGGTGGAAAGGTCTGAGGGGGTGGGGAGCCACCCTAAGTCACTCACTGCCTCAGACCTGTCGACTTATGAAATGTGGGTACCAGAAGTGCTATGTCTTCTCAAAATTTCATGTCACCAAATTCTCATTAAAGCAGGCCTGTACTAGAACGCTGGAAATACGCAAGCAAAATTTAAACCTCAGGTTTTCTGACCAGCCACACGTGGCGGGGCACGCTGAAGTACCAGCTGGTCGGGGTGGGGCTCGGCATGTGAAGAGGTTGCCCTGGTCCTGCTGCCGTTCCTGAGGCCTCACAACCTGGAAACTAGAAATTGGCCAACTTCCCACCTGTATCACAGACCTGCAAAGTGGCAAGTGGTTAAGTCAGCATCTCGGACGCTCTGAGGGAGAAAATCAGGTGTGTGAAAGGACATACAGGAAAACCATCAGAGCAGATAATGATTACTGAGCAGTTCTAGGGGCTTTATGTATATTATCTCACTTAATCTTTACCACTACCCTTCAGGAGTTTGGATCTACTACTGTGCCCATTTCACAGATGAGAAAACAGGTCCATGGAAGTTAAGTTCCAGAGCCAACTTGACATCACTGTAACTCACAGAGACCCGGCTAGGAAGTTAAGAACTACTACTGTTCATTGAGTACTTCCTGTGTGCAGTGCTTTATCTATAAGATCTCATTTATTCTGAGCAACACTCTAGAAAAGCAAGTATGACTATTCCTACTTCATACATAAAGCCAAAAGAAGTCAGAGACTTCAGTCCAGGGTTTGTCACTCTCGCCACAACGCACCTTCTGTCCTGGATAATGCTTTATTGTGGGGTTGGTCTGGCGCACTGGAGGATGCTTAGAAGCATCCCTACCCTCTGCCCACTAGATGCCGGCAGCACCCAGTCCCCTAATCATGACAACCAAAATTGTCTCCAGACATTGCCAAATATTCCCTGAGGAGCAATATCACCCCTGGTTGAGACCCACTGCTTTAACTGAGAGGTGGGGTAGAGGAGGTGAGTACTTCAGGGCTGGGAATGGGACCCGGTCTCCCTGACTCCTTCGTCAGGCTGTTTTTCAAATACTGCTGCAGTTACCTTAGGGTAGTGGTTCTTATATGTGGCCTATTCCGGCATCACAGGGGAACTCATCAGAAATGTAGATGCTCACCCCAGACTGCCTGCACTGGAAATTCTTGTGAAGGGGACTAGAAATCAGAGCTTTAACACATCCCTCAGGTGATCCGATGCTCACTGAGGTCTGAGACCTGTTGTCTCACAGTCACGTGTCTTAGCCTTGACTGAGTGTGACAATCACTTCGGGACCTTTGAAAACAGTACAGATGCCAGGGTACCATCTCAGAATTCCGGTTTCATTGACCTGGCCTGGGCTTTAGGCACTGGGATTTTTAAAGCTTTCCAGATGATTCTCATGGGTAGCTGAGGTTGAGAACCACTGACCATGAGGGAGCTGACCCCAGTTCTCCGGGAAGCACCAGTCAAAGACCGCGTGTTAAAATTAAAAACCATTGAGGTTGGTCCCATGACCCATCAGCCCAAATCTTGGACAGAAGCAGCAAGAATTGTGTAGCGGTTCCTTTTGCTCTCAGCCTCAAACCACAGCCCCAGACAGCCCAGCTGCTCTCATTGTTCCTTTTTCTGGATCCCTCTTCCATTGATTTACCTAAATTTCTAAACATTTTTGGAAGCTATTTAGTTGGACAGCACACCAGCTCAAGAGGTTACGGAGGCCACTAAAACTGGCTGGTCAATGCTTTGCACTAAGTCAGACATGTCTGCAAGGTACAACAACCATTGCTGCAGGTGGACATGGAATTCAATGTGTAGCAGCACCTACACATCCTCCAGGGTCTTGCCTAATCTATTTGGTCTCTCTTGCCAACACTTTCCTCTGTCTGCTATCCACCTATCCTCAGCCCTGGGCAAGCGGATCTCACCCTCTTTTGCAAATTCCAAAGCCATTCGCTAATAACCTGGCTGTGTCAACTCTGCGTCACTTTCCCACCCTGATCCGCAGAGCCTGGACAGCCTTTCATTTCTTCCTACGTGCCCAGCACCTCTCTGTCCCCTGAGGTCCTTCTCTGATGCCTTCAGCTCACAATCTCCACTTCCCTGCTTCTTTTGTGCTTCCCATCAGAGCAGCAAAGTTAGCCATGCATTTGATACACTTGATAGGTCTCTGTTCAATTTCCATGTTCGCAGCTGGGCAGCTCAGGCAGTGATGTGCTCTTGAATGTTTAACAACTGGCTCTCTGACGGGTTGGGGTGGGAGGAAAAGGGCTCTGATTTTATAGCATTTGCATTCCATGCTGCAAACATACCTACCATCTGGCCTATTTCATGCTACCAAGGTGAGGTCCCCAAGTATGGACTTGAGCAGAGATGCACACAGCTGGCTCGTGCAAGCCTGCAGGAGCAGGCTCGAGCACAGCACTGAGACTCAGTCCGGCAACCATCTGCTGGGAGCATGATCCCTGTGAGTCCCTGTGCTAAACAAATGCTGATCATAAGGAGTAAAACATGTATGTACCCCGGATCACCATCTAGTGCGGTATAAAGGAAAAATAAAAACCCAGACATGTGACAGGCAGCAATCAAGGTGTTCCAACTAGACTGTAGGATTCCCTTGAATCCTGAGAACAGAGATCTTCAATGTTTCCAAGCAAAAAAGACTCAGTTATGGGTGGTCACTTCTTCAGGTACCTGAGTAACGAAAACAGCCGGCTGGCATTGCGCTTAAGAGATGCTGCCTCGGCCTGCTCGTTTTTAACCGGTACGGGAATCCCATGAGGCTGGTTCTATCATCCCCATCTATAGAAGGGAGGTGACTTTCTCAAAAGTCACAAAGGTCTGACACTGATGTCCGCGCAGTCTTCTCCACCCTGAGGAAACTCTAAATGTTGCCAATGAGGGACGGGGGTTTTCTGCTACTTCAAAGACCGTCTGACCTGGCATTTCCTTAGAGAACAATTCCCCAAAGTGGTTTTGAAGTTGTATGTAGAGGTCATGGCGTCCTAGGGGGTACAAGGAGAGGAGAGAAGGGAGAAGGGACAAGGACGTGAAAGACCAGCTCCACCTTCAGCAGCTTCCCATTTCTCTTTGATACGGTGATTCCCACATAAACTTTCACTTTACAAATGGGTCCTTTGCTGAAACAAAACAAAATAAAATGAGTTTGAGAACTTCTGACTTGTGCCAAATCCTTCAGTTTATGGAGGTGCTAACTGAAGCCTGGGGAGCTTCTAACGGTCAATACGCCAGCCCATATTTCCTTCTCACTTGTTATGGTGCTAGCATGCTCCAAGAATTAAATAAATAACTTTGGGGGAATTTTCAGAAAATGCACCCAAGTTCAATTACCTACCTCCAAAGAGGAGAACTCCTAAAGCAAAATGCTAAGCACAGCAGGGACCACTGCCCCTAGACCGAAGCAGTGGGTTCAAATCTCCCTATTTTGTCATCTCCTGAGTGCATGTCGCCTGAGGCTACAGTATTTCCAGCCTGGGCATCCACAACTTGCTGCATCACCCAGTCACACCCAAATTCACCTTGGAAGTGCTTTTCTACCGCATTGGACAGAACCTGTCTCAGTTTCTCTGCAGGTCGCTCTGCCCCTGAGTCAGGGTCTGCCCCTCCAAATGTCACAAGGTCAAAGACCTGGAGTCTCCTGGCCCCGGCTGGCACCTGACACTCTCCACTTTTCTCTTGCCAACAGAAGACTGGAACTGCACTGCTGTATTTTAACATATACTGTAGCTCACAAATTAAAAAGCGAAAGAAGAAACACATTTCTCTGTCAAATGGCTTAAGGGGATTCCACCTCTGAGCTGCTGCTTAAGCTCCCTTAGTCTTTTTTACATTTGTAGCATTTTGGAGCAATTTGCTAGAGTCAAAGAAAGCAGTGAAATTTCCACAACTGACTTCAAAGGCCCGGAATCCTGTATCAGTGGAGGGAAGCCTGGTAGCAACACCAGAGGGGACGTTTTTCTTTCAAAGAGGTGTGTGGAGGGACTTGCCAGGCATCTCTGCCCAGCCTCTGCGACTGATGTTAATGGCAGACACGTGACCAAATCCCCTTGTAGTAGTTCTTTGGAAGTGCCTTTCCCTCGCTTCTCCCCAACACCACTTTGGCTGAGACAATGCAGATGACACTGCAAAGGGCTGGAAGAGAGAAACCTGCAGCCACCGCTCAATGAACAAAACCAGCCTTAATTCAATTAAAGCCTAAAAGTCTTTTATCTGATGGGGAGCACGGAACAAAATCAGATTGATTGAGAGGTGGACACCTGGATGGTTTCACAGTTGTCAAAATAAACTCCAGACAGAAGTGGATTCTGGGACAGCAAACATGCAATCAACTGGGGCATCGACCGCCCTACTCATTCCTGTCTTTTGGGTTTTTTGTTTTGTTTTTGTTTGTTTGCCTTCTGTTTCCATGCCCCTTGTGGCCTGGCTTTTCATTTCTTCTCAATCAGACCCCCGTTTGCCTATCTTGGTCCATGTCCGGGGCAATCCTTCTTTCCCCAACTCACACCTATAAACTCACTATTTATTCCAGCTATACCCAGACAGCTGTACTGAATTAAAATCCCCAATAAAAAATGTGCATAAAAGGGGGTTTAGTCTGTGAGTTTTCTGAGCTGTAAGATGTTATTAAAATTAGCCCCCTAAGAGGCTGCCCAATTTACTCACAATAATAGCATGAGAATGCCCATCGCCCTGCATTTCAGCCAAAAGGAATTATTATTATTAATTATGCTTATCATTCTTATTATTTGGTTATGAGCGAGGATGAATATTGCTTCATAAGTTATTGGTTATTTGTCCCTTCTTCCGCCCATTTTCCTATCAGGTTGTTTATCATCTTTAATATGGATTTATAAGAGCTCTTCCTATTAAGGGAATTAGGTCTTTGATTATCTTGAGGTTTATAATTCTTCCCACTATGAAGTTAGTCTTTTGTTTATGGCATTTTTGCTATGCATAGTCTGCTTATGTGGCCAAACTTATCAATCCAATTCTGTTTAGCATCTGTGTGGTGCATGTGACTAAGGAAGATCTACCCCAGGGGTCCCCAAACTTTTTACACAGGGGGCCAGTTCACTGTCCCTCAGACAGTTGGAGGGCCGTACTATAAAAAAAAAACTAGGAACAAATCCCATATGCTCACTGCACATATCTTATTTTAAAGTAAAACAAAAAACAAAATGGGAACAAATACAATATTTAAAATAAAGAACAAGTAAATTTAAATCAACAAACAGACCAGTATTTCAATGGGAACTATGGGTACAGATGCATTCTGTACTCCTTTCACTGACCACCAATGAAAGAGGTGCCCCTTCCAGAAGTGTGGCGGGGGCCGGATGCAGCCCGCAGGCCATAGTTTGGAGACCCCTGATCTACCCTATTCCAAGTTCAAAAAACAAAACAAAACAACACACCAAAAAACCTAGTTTCCTTTGGCTGCGTTTGTAGCTTTCGCATATGGTGTTCACATAAGGACCAAGATGACCACCCTCCTCCTGTTCACCTCACAAACCCATCTTCTAGAAAGTGTTCGTCAAACAGAACCAGCATTTGTTTTAACTGTCTGTCTGCATTAGTAATAAATGTGGAGAGCACAGACTGTGTCCTATTTGTTTCTAACACCTCCGGCACCAAATCTATATTCTAGCATATACAGGGTGTATGATAAGCGTTCATTGAATTAGAGCTAAAAATAAAGAATAATAATTTTGACGCTAAACCAGCCAGAGAAAAAGGGTCTATTTCCCAATAGCTCTCCAAAAGAGGACATTAAGAACTCGATCTGGCACAGACTATATTTAACAAGCTGTCCAGGAAAGGAAACTTTGCTCACGAAAGTGTCAAGGAAATGTCAGCAGAAGGGCCTTTTGAAAAGCCAGGAGAGGATTAAGAGAATAACCTCTCATTTTGACAGATGGCAAAGATGTCTTCTTCGTCCTTTAAGAAACTCTCACTCGGTTCTTATTGCTCGTTTGTTTGTTTGTGCACCTAATTGCTTCTTCAGGTACACCCTGCCGCTTTCCAGAAAGGATCTGAGCTACCAACACTATGTGCTGCTCACCAAGACAGGGCTGTGCTGGACACTGAAATAAATGAGGCACGAACTCCACGCTCACCGAGTTTAGAGCCCAAGAGGAGATGAGAAATTTAAAAGGTAATTGTCTTACAAGGTGGAGTGAAGAGTGCCTTCAGAATGGGCCATTTTTGTGTGGTTCAGTGTTATGGTTTAGCAGATGATCAATGTGTCTGTCAGTGTGTGATCAAACATCTTGGTTAATTCCAGCCAGCACCATTTCCCTTGGTCCTGTTTCTTCTGCGTTCTCCCCAATCACACACTAAATAACTGCCTGCTGGTAATGACAGCAAATAACATAAATATCTCCTTGGTACCTGCAAGAGTTTGTGCAAATAATGTGAAATACCTCTATTCTTGTAACTTGATCACGTAATACATTATTTTCTCTTCCACACAGAATTAAAAAAAAAAAAAAAGAACTATCACATGTTTAAAATTAGCCATTCTGCTAATTCAAAATCCTCACGATCGCCATGTGCTGAATGGGTCCCTTGGCTGATTGTGTAGACTCATAGAAGGCTTCTGATTCTACCTCAATTGACCTATTTCCCAAAAGAAAAAAAGAAAAAAAAATGAGGCCCAGCAAAGTAATCAGGGGATGTGGCCCACCCAGGTCACATGGCTGCTTTGTGGCCAAGGCAGTTCTCAAATGGAGGTTTCTGGACACCAACTCCCATTCATGTTCCCTGAGTGCCTTATCTGAGTGCCTAAGCCTTCCTTCTAAAGAATAGAGTTGATTTTAATAGAGGACTGGGAAGGCCAGATGAAGCAGGGAGAACACAAAGCAATTGTTCATCCCTTTTAATTTTATACTGAAGCTGAAAAACGCTGAGTTGTGAGACATAACAATAAAATATGGGAAATTCACCAGTAGATTTTTCGCTTTCTGGGTTTCCGTAGATAACGGTGTCCCTGGATTCTCCTACGAGGAATTCTCAGTCCTGATTATGTATTAGAATTGCTGAGAATTGTTTTAAAAACAATACTGATGTTTGCACTCCATCAGCCTGGGAGGTTCTGGTTTAACTGGTCTGGGGCATTTTTAAGAAGCTCCAGTTGTATTTAAGGTTGACAACCTAGCCTCTAGGTTCAGAGACTTGTTCATACCCTAATTCTATCATGCCTATCCCCTAAAGAGGGTGTATGTGAGTCTTGGGTACCAGTTTTTCTCCTCCATGTTGTGAAATGACCAGCTCCCAAGACCTGTCCAAGCCCATTCTCAGAAATTTGAATTAGTCAGGCAGCTGGCCATGAGTGCCAACCCCTAGCTACTGCTGGTTAGAGGAGAGATAGACACCTGACCAAAGTGGACCAATTAGCTATCTCTTCTGAGAATTGTAACTTTGAATCTCTAACCTCTGCTGGGAATGTTTAGAGGGGGAACAAGGGGTGAGAGTAGGAATCCCATGTGCTCCAGAGCAGAGATGGCCTGGCTGTCTTCTATAGGGAGAATGAAGCACACATATGAAGAGAAGGACAGAGGTGTGAACCTCTGTTCCCAACTCCCCCACCTCTGGCTTGTACCCCATGCTCTTAATATATACCCATATCCTAATAATAATCTAACAGAAACCAGAAGGCAGAGTTTTTATGTCTGAGATTCTAGGGAATTAACACATTCCTTTCAGAACCTCCAATTTCCTTAGAAGGCTCATCTAATCACAAATGGCCATGCTGATCTTGGGTTTCTACTGAAGCAGAGAATCCCAAGCTGGGGTCCTGAAACCCCATCAAGAGCCCATGAATGTAGTAATGGCTCCCATGAGCCATTCTTATTATTGTGAAGACCTATACAGGATGACTCCGATAAGGTTTTCTAATGCTTTGGACTGAGTAAACATCAGTAGAATCGTACTGTTTCTCTTGGTGATCAGAAGCCCTATAGCTGTTATAAAGAGCTCTGATTAATAGAACAAACAAGAATTACAAGAGAATCTTTCAGAACATGGGTTTCATGGAGGAAATTAGTAAAGGGGCTCTTTGGCACTAAATAAAATAACTCAGACTTCCATGTTTCAACAACCAGTTTTCAAAGCTGCCTCATGTAATGTTAGCTCCACGGGATGGTTGATTAGAGAACAGGTCCTATGTTCAAATAAGTCTGGACGTTATTGCGTGCTATCCCTGCTGGTGCTTCCCCATGAGGCTCACAATACCTTTTAGCATTAAAGCTTCTGAGATGAATGATAGCAACATTAAATATTTAATTTTGCCTAATCCATAATTTCCCTAAAGTATTTGACCACTGAACTCCCTAAACTCACCTTTTAAAAAAATGCTGTTTTCATAGGTGGTCATATTTCTCAAGGGAGAGCAGATAACAGTTATAAACTCTAATTCTAAATTCTTGCCATCTTCCAATTTTGACAGCATTTATTTAAAAGCAGAGAGAAAGAAGTCTAATATCATAATCATAAAGTTATTTTAAAACAAACCAAGGTTTACAATGTGTCAAGGTCAAAGTTTGACTCTGTGTCACACTGATCCAGACCAACCACGGTGAGTGTTTACTCTGTGCCAAGCACTTTACATACATTACCGTAGTTAATCCCTTGCACAGGCCTTTGAGGAACTAGCCCTATTTTACAGATGCAGAAACTGTGTATTCTTTTTCATGTAACCACAGATTTTGCTGACAACTTTTTATTAAATAGGGCTTTCAATGGAGTGATTTAAGGCTGATTTATCTTCACTATCCAGCAATTTCCTGAGTGTCAGTTGTGCACCTGGTGCTTTACACATTACAGAGTATTAAGGAAATGTACCATCTATTATTTTTTAAATGCTCTTGAAATGACAAGCTTTATCTTCTTGCAGGGAAAGGCTGCTCTGTTACCCACCAAAATCAAACCACAGGACCATTTGTCTTAATGGCTGAAGGGGTCCTTGGGGTCAAGACCATGTAAACGACTCACTCTGGTCTTCTATTCAATAGATACTAGTCAGATTATAATGTATTTTTTTTCTAGGCTTCACTCAATCCCACTAAGAAAATGATGATCAAGGAGGGAGGGCACCTGAGCTCATACTCATGTCCTATAGTTAAACACTGGGCTTTTTTTAATTGGGAAGGACAGAATAAACTGACTAGGGCAGGGGTGTCAGAAATGTTGGCATGACAATAGTATAGGGTCAATTTTATCTTAATTGCTTTGTACCTGAGTTTTCTTATCTATATAAAGGGGATTAAGATATTACTTCTCACCCTGGATGGAGAGCTCGGTTAGTTAGAGCTTCACCCCAAAATGCACAGGTTGTGGGTTTGATGCCCAATCAGGGCACCTAAAGGAACAGACTGATGTTTTTGTCTGTCTGTCTGTCTCTCCCCCTTCCTCTCTCTCTAAAATAAATGAACTAAGTTTTACAAGAGATATCAGCTCTCTACCTATTGCAAGGATCAGAGATGGCATAGGTCCTAGCTCCCAAGAGACCCTCAATCAGCGGTAGCTGTTGTCACCATTGCCTATCTTTGAATGACCTCCAAAAGTCAGGGCTGGGTGGGACATTGTGGTCTTCAACTCCATGAAATTTTCCTCTAACTCCCAATCAATGGGTATGACCCCAGAGTGACCAGAGGAAATGATAAATGTCAACTCTTTGTTAGATATTTTAAAAATCTGATTCTCAATAGACTCTATAACGGCAAAGTTGCAGGTGTGGGGAGAGGGGAGTCATCAGCTTGAAGTCTAGTTCATTTCTGAAATTCCTGAGAAGTGGGATATGGAAATAAAGTCTGTACACATGTTTGATAAGTAACCAATACTATTTATATCTGTGATGAAAATGATTAAATAATATGTTCAAAGCCTAAGAAACTGAATGCTCCATGTCTTGTTCTTTGGAGTTCTGTGTATACTTGAGAACTCATGCATGAGCCCCTATTTTGTACATTTTCTTCTTTTTGTGATCTTTGTGAAAACAGAGCTTCAGATAATTGCTGACTCAGTCTCCTCAACACCCTGAATACTGGTTACATGTGCTGGCATTCTGGTTTCAAATTTATGTCTCTGGTACCTTGGTAAAAATACTTTCCAATTTCAGAACATAAAACTCTGTGACAAAAAGAAATCAGCCTTGGGAAGTAAAAAAGCATATTTCAATGAATGTGATAATCTGGCATTCAGTTCAAATGAACCCTTAACTTTACCACAATGCATAAATGTTATTCCTTCATTAAAAATTTATTGTTTGCCTATTATGTGTTATGCTCATTGTGTTTGTAATATACAGAATACATTGCATTTTATTTTATTTTAATGGGATATGTTGGGTGTGTTTTAATTTGTGCCAGAGAAACACTCACTTTGCCTCAGTGACCTACACCAAGCTCTCCTTGTTAGTAAGGAATCTCAAATCTAAATGCCCAGGACTCAGGTGAATGCCAATATTTATATTGATACATATTGTCAATTTCATCTCCACTTTCACAGGATGTATCATTTTTCAAATGTAAAGATTTCATGGTGTAGTACCTTGTTTCTAGATAGAATTCTATAGCCATCTTCATTTCTCATATTAATGACTACTATTTAAAGTTGGAAAGACAGATAAGTAAATCTATAACGAGAAAACTTCAGGATCCCCCAATAAATAACTCTTTTTTGTCAACTTGACAAATCTGAGGCAGGGTTTGCCACATGAAGCCTTTCAAAAAAGCTAAACTTTTAGGTCCAAATGCAACAGTCCTGAGAAACACACAACTAGTTTTTGCTTGTTATTAATTATGGCATTTTTTTCCTTTAAAAAATTAATTTAAAACACAAGACAGAATAAAATTTCAGGCGACCAGCAGCAAAATGGGAAAATACCATGTGTTTGGAGTTTTAGTGCCCTCTGAGTACAGAAATTTATTGGCAGCAAGCAGAAAATAGACAGCAAGCATAAAAATACAGCAGAGTCCCCCTAGTAAAATTATTTATCAAGCTAACAAGGGAGGGACCCTTCTAGTAACAACAAGCCAGTGAGGAAAAGACATGGCTTTATATTTTACCTTTGGGTTAGCAAACCAGTAAAAATGCCAACTGACAAGCACTTCACATAAAGATTTCTTTCTAAATGAGCTTCCTTGTTAGGAGGAAAGAAAAAAGCTTTTCCAGCTAAGGAGCACTACAGCTCACAGACAGAAGATTCTAGCACGTCTACACTGCCAACTCTTTGGTGCAGAAATAATATAACTGAAAAAGTAAGTTAATGTGAATTATGAATGGAGTTTAAAAACCAAATTAGAAGTTCGTTAAAAGAAAAACACACTTCCATTCTTATCAGAGCATCCTCACGCATGGATGCTCAGAGTCACAGTTTTGTGCTGTGCTTTCTCAAGACTAGTATTAAGAGTCTTTGGGGGAAAAATACTTACCTATCCATTCATATACACCGACCCAGATGTGCTTACATTGCCTCTACTGAACAAGCCGCATTGCTATATTTTTTCAAATATTTAGTTTGTGAGCAAAACCCCAAAGCCAGTTCAGTTTAACAATACCAAACTTTGATAATAAATTACAAGTCACTTTGTTGCAACTTGCAGTAACAAAAGGAGGAGGAGGAGGAGGAGGAGGAGGAGGAGGAGGAGGAGGAGGAGGAGGAGGAGGGAGGGAGGGAGGGAGGAAGAAAAGAAAAGAAAGGAAGGGAGGAGGAAAAGAGGGAGAGTGAAAGGGAGGGGGATTGGAGGGGTAAAAAAAGAACTTTCAAGTCAAAATCACGTGGTGGCCTGATTCCAATTAAATTTTAAAGCAATAGTAAAAAGATGCGTTCTCAGAATAACTGCATCTTCAAGAGCTCTGAAAATAACTCCTGACAAATTTAGAATAAAATCACATACTCGGACCTCATCTTTCCTGCAGTGAAAATCTGACCAGTGAACCGGGGCGAACATGGACCTTTTTTGTTGCAGAAGACAATGACGCTGGAGTGGACGGGACACCTGGACGTGTTGCGTAGAGGTGGACAGACTTTGCAGGAGAGGCACTTCCCCACACTACCCCCAGCCCCAACCCCACATGTCAGCCAATGCCTGAAAAAAATAAAAAATTTCCCCAAAACAAGGACAGAAAATGTTTCATCACCAATATCAGTCAGGAGTTAAAAATAAATAAAAACGCCTTTCTTACTTTTTGCTTTCTTCTCTAGAAGGGCAGCTTTCACCATGCCACTGAAAAAGCTCCACACTCTGGCTGGACAAGTGAAACTTCGCACTTTCAGGCAGGCAGGCAGGCAGGCAGGCGGGCAGGAAGTGGGATTCTGTACTTTACTTCCGGGGTCAAGGGCCAAACTCTCCAACTTAGATCCAAACAGCCCAGCTGGGGAGCTGGGTTTATGATCTGCCTGCATATTGGTCGGGAGGGTTAAATTACCTCATGCTATTTCTGCTGTTTTGTGACCACTGATCTTTTTACCTTTAGACAAAGGTCTGGCCAGGATGCTCCTAAGTAAGCAAAGATCAGAGCTGACAGAGGTAACATTCTAAATAACGAGGTTCCCCAAACTGCTAACAAAGCATATGGTAAGGCAATGAGTCCAGGAAAAGAGCAAGATGCCAATAGACCCCCATGTACAGTGCCTCCAGACGCTGCTGAGGAGAAGGGCAGCTGGGAGCCGTCCAGCCCTGGTGGCACAGCACCCCCGGGGCTTACAGAGTGTCTGCCCTCATCACAAACTGTGTCCTTCCCTGGGAAGGGGAACCCTGGCTTCAAACACACCTGTTAAAGCTCAAGCTAGCCCATGCACGATGCACTTGCGTTCTACAATGCAATGATGAGAGCGTACTTTCAGGCTTTTAAGAGGAGAAAAAGGGAAGAACAAGGACATAGAAAAAGTGTGGGGAAAGCCAGTCACAAACAAACAAAACAGCCTTTGCACATCGGGATGAAACTCCGAGTAATTGCCGCCCACTGGAACAATGAATGACAAAGCAGTTCCTAGCTTGGACCCAAAAAGGTCAACAGGAGTGAAGGAATATCTGATCTCCCCCGCCTACCCTTATGGCAGAGAGGAGAGAGCAGCCTCCTTTCCAGCAGACCTGCGTGGCTTCTGAAATAATTCCCAACCTGTTAAACTCGCCATGTGCATTTAAGGTTTTGGATATTTTTGTTGTTTTATTTATTTTTTTGAAAGGATTCTAATCATGTGGTTAAAAGCAAGAAAGAGAGGAGGAAAATAAGGAAGGCAGATAAAGAAAATAAACAGAACATTCTATTCTCCTATTCAATTTTTTCAGCCCAGCGTGAGACCCCACGTTTGCTTTCCCCCCATTTCCTATACATCAGGACTGAACCCCATTTTAAAATATGAACAAGTGGGAAGCACACCACAATGGTATAGATTCAAGCCCTTTAATTAACTACCATTGGTAACAAAAGACATCTCTCTTTTGATTAACTTTGGGGGTGAGTAGGGAATCAACTCTGGCATCAGAATCCCTTTAAATAATGACAAACCCCAACTCAAAGCTCTGGTGCCGGCAGGAGCCAAGGAAGAAAGAAACCATCTGCAGGACCCAATTTAAAGGAGGCTGACCTCCAGGTCAATTCCAGGTCAATTTAATTCTCACCTCGACTGCCTACCTGTTAGCAAATGAACTTACTGTGCTTTTCAATAGACCCAAATGACTAAAAAGAAACCATCAACAGCTGTATATAAGTGAAGAACATTATTAGATGATGGCGTTGAGGGAAAGGCAAACTTCTGTTTCCCAACCAGGTTCTCCCTCCTTCTCTCTTCTGTCCTTCTCACCTCATCAGTGATTAAGTAATAGGATACACCCCTGGATGGTTACTTAGATGTTAATATAAGGTGACCAGATTTTAAAATTGGTAAAGCGGGACACCATTGATGGGGGGGGGTGTCTTGATTAAAAATTTGGTCTATATGGAGCAAAAAAAAAAAAATTCATAGCATGCAAAAATAGCATTGTAATACATTTTTTTTAAATCAGGACTTTTTAAAAATGCCATGGGACGTGGGACAAATTGTTAAAAATCGGGACTGTCCCGCCATAAGCGGGACATCTGGTCACCTTATGTTAATATCTTCCAGTGGCTTCTACCCAAGGTCACTGCTCTGTGCCCATGTTGTCCCTGGTGACAATACCTGTAATTCCCACAGATAGTTCGACACTCCCACTCAACACCTGACTGCTTCCCCTCCCTCCCCAATGGGTATTCCATACCATCTGAAATTATACGTGTTAATAGGTTTATTGTATTTCCTGTAGATGTTGGAAAGAGAGGTACACTGACTTTTCCCACTGGCTTAGCCTTGTCCTAGCATTTTCCAAATATTGTAAAAAGGAAAAAATAAAAAGCAAACCAATCCTTCTGCTTAGCTCATTTATTGCTGATAATTTCATTAGGTGCCAGGAAAAGTAAAAAAATGTAGACACTAAACAACTCTACAGTAATTTTTGGATGGAGGAAATGAAAGACTCAGCAAGTGGCAGGTGAAGAGAGTTTCAACATTGGCATCCGTGGACAGGAGCAGTAAATCTGCGATTTGGCAGGTGACTGAACATGTGCTTTAAAAACAAAAGCTCTTTACAGAAGCATCCTTTAGCTTTAAATAATGAGCACTGTCCTTTGGCAAAAATTCCTTCTTTCTTATCCCCCCTCCCCACACGCATAATGTTTCTTTCTTCAAGTCATCCCCTTGGATAGAATCCTAGACTAAAAAAATAGGAACTCATACGGCATCATTAGGCTAGTTACTGTGTACCTGCTCTGTGATAATTATTTGATTAAATCAGCTCCAGGGCGGACCAGTGCCCAGGAAAAGAGAAAACAGCCTTGCGTGAGATGGGGGAGCATAATCTAAACAAGCAAACATTTGGGGAAGTCCCACTAACACAACACTTTCAACAGAATTCTTTTCTCTTAGTTTCTCAGTGCCAACAAATACAACGATGTCATTTGCTTAAGACACTCGTGGCAGTTGTGACGGGTTGATTGGTCCTCTCTCTAAATGTACATGCACTACAGCATTCTACGCTTTGCCATCTCAGAGGCGGGGATTTACTCTAAAAACCCAGGATTTAGAAACCCCAAGGGACCTTCAGTGAAGACAGAGTCAAACTGGCCACTGTTCTCACTGGAGCTTTTCGAACAGAGGCACCAGAAATCAAAACTTACAGTCTGTGTTTTCACATGTCCTTTGCATGAGAACACCTGATTCACCGTGTCTGTTAAGATATTGTGATGGACTCTGCAAGGGAAACAAGGTTACAACATCTTCCATTTTATGTTTGAATTAAATAGCTGGGCTAAGGCACCCACAGCAGACACCAGGCACCAGGCACCGGGAACCAGAAAATCATGCTTGCATTTTATTTCTGGATGATTACAGGCAATGTGGGAAGGCAAGTTCTACAGAACGGAAACACGATTTCTGAGTAGTTTTACTGTTTAAGGGTGGGAGTGGGGAATTTTTGCTGTTTATCCCAGTTCATAAAATAATACAGCCTTCCTTACATTTGTTTGAATTAATACCGGAATAGATACAATCAGGATGAGATAGGTCCACTCTGCTAGCAGTAAGACTAGAAAAAAAAATCGATGGGTACTCAGACCCCAGGAAGTGCTGTTTATACAAGTTCCATCAGCTTCTCCCATAGGCGACAGGAAAGCTACAAACAGGCCTTGCCCCTACGTCTGTATCCCATCTGCCCTGCCCGAAGCAGCTCTGTAAGGCTTGGTTGCATCCGGATGGGTCTTAGCCAATGTCAGGAACATCTGAAATGGGCAGAGCATAGACATGAGCAGGCTAAAGTCCTGACATCACCACCTCCTAAATTAGTGTTTCAGCACGATGAAAGGATGGGTTTTGAAGGCCTGCTTTCAACTTTAGTGCAAACCATGCATAGTTGTGTTATCACCTTTTGACAATTCAAGCTAAGAGACAGTCTTTCAGATAAATTCCAATACCATCCTTGGTATTGGGGCCAAGCAATATCATGACTTGTTCTCGTGGCGACAATGCTAACATCACACCTTACTCTAAGACGCTACCATGGCATCCCCTATCAGTGTGTGATTGTCTCTGTTGATCTTCATGTTAGGAGACCTTTCTTCAGAAGGCACAACCTTGATGAAGCATGCATTTTGATCGATTTGCATAGTTAAGCTGTAATGTGTGTTAATGGAAAATAGTAGTTGGGATCAAGGGATGATACAGAATGGAGAATTTAATTATTTTTCATGATACCACTTAGGATCGATATTTTGTGATATGCTCAAGAACCATAACATAATCTAGACTGTGTTTCTGAGATTCAATGAGAGGTAATTAAATGGTTTCCCAAATGGTTTGTGATTTAATTTTCATACTCTAACCCAGAAAGCTGCCAGAAATAAGCCATGAAGCTGTCTGTACAGGGTTGAAATTACCCAGATTGCTGAAAGCTAGTGGTTTCCCATTTTTGGCTTCCATGACTGAAATACCTGAACCAAAGTGACTTTCTGAAAAATAAACTAAGGAACAATCCCAAGAGTATCGAGTATTGAACCTTTCATATATCAGCTTATAATATATAATATCAAAGAATAACTTTGAGGAATCCTCTTCCTTCTTCCCCAAACTCCCCATCTGGCCAAATGCCTTTCTCTAGCTTGCTCTCACCTGTCAATCATGTTCATAGCTGAAATTTAATTTCTCTCCTACCAGTAAGTAACCTTATATGAAATATTACCAGGGAGGTCAGGACTCACGTGAACCTTGCCATACAAGTTCATTAATTCTTTGCTCAACATGGATGTAACAAAACTGGTTGGTGGACACAGATTATAATATTTAATAGATGACTTTCACGTTTCAATTATAAAGACAAGGATAAAAGAAACAAATACAAAAGAAAGGAATAAAACGTATTGGTACTGCATGCAGACAAGTGAACACAAATTAATCCCAAAGGTATACATTCAGTTAAAATCTATGTATGAGAACTGTTAAAGAAAATGCTAATTTTGTATCAGACTAGGAAAGAAATCATGTTAAATATTCACAACCCAGTCATTCAAAGACTCTCATAATAGTAGCGTGAAGTAAGTAATCAGATAGGATTTTTAAAGAGGGGGGGGTGTGGAATGGGGTTTTGTTTTCCAACACTTTAAATTGACTGGATCCTGAAAGTGTCCCTTTGCCCAGAGTTGCAATTGAACAGCGTGATATTTCCCTCCTCCTCGGTTTCTTTAGAAAACAGAAACTTTGTATTTCATGCAAATTTCTCAGCAAGCAAAAATTTTAATAAAAGAGAAAAACAAACTTCTTTCCCTTAGCCAATGAGAGGTAACGATTATACATAACAGGATGACCCTCAATGATTATTGGTGTTGGTCTGGTTCTCTGAATGAAGAAGATTCATAATTAAATACACACTGAGATACTTGGCATTGAAAACCCATTTAAAAAGCTTAATGTTATTTTTTTTAGTAGATGAAAATCAGATTTCTGTATCCTACTCTTCTCCTCCTGTCTCTGCTTACAATTGAAGTAGGGAGTAGCTCCAAAGTCCCATTTAAATGCAGAAAGGGGGACCGTCCATGCTTTTAAATTACATTCAATTTTCCAAATGTGAGTATGGAGTGAATTATAAGAGATTATACATTTCGGAGGTTCATGGATCTGGTTATGGATGCTAGATTCGCCCAAAATTTCTGAAATTCGGGTAGAGGAACAAGCTAGCTCTTTTAAGTGTCAACAGACTGATGATGCTGGTTAAGACTAAAGGTCTGAGAGTTATTCCACCTGGATTAATTACTCTGCACACTACGCCTAGGAAATGAAATAAAAACAGAAAAGCGTGCATGCTGGTCACACGTATTGTATCACTTTCCCATCACCTCATCTCAGCATTTACCTTACTTGTTGTACTTGCAACCACCCCCACTCCCCCAAAAAAGAAAAAAACTGACACTACTAAAACAGGAGCTTTTCACACCCAGAGAAGGATCAGCATTCCTTGCTTCCTGCTCTGCCCCTCATGGGAAATTCACTAAAACAAGCACATGCAAATCAGAAATCAAGATGTACCTCTTTGACTTCAGGCAACAGGCTTTTTTCACATCACTGATGTAGAGGGTTCCCTTGGGTACCTGATTTAGCAAATATATTAAAATAAACAAAGGGTAATTAATAACCACGCAGAAGGGTTCCAGGACAGTATGTTAAAAAGGCAGCCTAGCTATCTATGAAAAGGGCAGAGTGGTTTAGTTCCACTTGCCTTGGCACCCTGGCCTCAGCCCTGCCAGAGGAGGGGTTCCTATGGAAGGGCATGGCATGGCATGGCATGGCGTGGCATGCAAGATCAAGGTCGCTTCTTCTGACTATGGCTCCCACCCCTGGGAGCTCCTGGATAGTGACACCCACTGGCCTGGCAGCCTGGGTCAGCTTTGAAGCTGTCCTCAGTTCCGAGACCTAAGTGATTCTGGATTTCCTGAGGGGGGGATTGGAACTGTCTCTGATGGGTGTGTCTCAACTGCTCCCCTGTCCCTTCACTAGGGCAAGTCCTCTTCCCTGCTCCCCCTCCTCCTTCCTCACTCTGGTCTGTTCTGCGGGTACCTCTGACCTTAATTGCAAATATTCTCTTAACAAACAGAGAACCGTTTAGATATCACCCTTTTATTTATTAACTTCCCCTCTGTTTAAATTAGTAGCAGGGATGCTTAGAACAGTGATATGAAAATGAGGTTGCTTTAAAAAAATAAAAGGCTTTTTGCTTCACAGTGAATAACAAAGCACAGTAATTCAAAGTAGTTAGCTTTCTATGGTTCAAAAAACCCTTATTGCTATTAGCTGTACTAATGTAAGTGGCAAAATAATTATCATTTACTGTATGGAGTCCAATATTTTCCAGACAGCAGTTTAATAACAAAGCAGACCTGTCATGTCTCCCTATAGTTAGTCACACTGTGCAAGTTCAGACTGTCAAAATATATTTAAAATCTAATTTTAAAAATTGAACATGATTACAGAAAATCTGTGTACAGTAATTGCAATAAACTAGTAAGTCGATCTAATTTTTTATCCAACATAGATATTCAGTATTTTTCTTTAATTCCCCTTACACACTTTTATTTGGGTTGCCCTACAATTGGTGTGAACAGATACACGACACTCATAGACCTGCTCAAATTTGTAGGCTGAGTAACTGAACATAGAATTGTTCTTTACTTAATTTTTCACTGATCCTAAGTCTAATGATTTCAAATGGCCTTTATCTAATTGCTCTGAGTATTCGTCAAAACAGAAACACAAATTTGAACTCTTGTACCTGTCAGAGCTGCCCCAAATACGTTATAAGCTTTCATTCACATTTCATTTTAAAAATGCTTTTGAAATCCTACGATACAAACTGCTCTTCATCATGTAACAGGATACATTAATCTTTAGCCACATATGTTATTTCTATGCCAAAAAAAAAAGAAAGAAATAAAAAGGAAAGAAGAAACATACTGAAGTTATGAAACCTAGAAGGATTATTAGTAATACCAGTGGTTCTCCATTTGAAGTTCAAATAGCTAATCTTAAAAACAATAACTTCCCATACAAGGTTACTTATTTTTTTAATTTTTAGAAACAACAAATTCTTTTAGAAACACAAGTGAATGCAGTTTAAACGCTTAAGAGATGATGGAGATAATATTTTTGTAATTCTTTTGGGGCATTGCAAACATATGTTAAGCTTCTGCAAGGAATATTTACATGAGATCATATACTTATGAGGCATTTTTCAATTTTAGAAAAATATTACAAAGCAATAATTGAACATAGGCTTTGCAAAATGCCCATTTGCCTTCCTGACCATCTCATTGATGGTCTCTGTTATTTTTGGAGAAAAAGAATCAAGCCTCATTAAATGCGATCTTTGGCATCTGGCCTGAAATCTCATAAAGTTGATGTCCTTTTTAGATCATTGGTGTCATTTTTCTCAAGATGACCTCTACTCTGGCTACCTGGGCATTTATTTCTAAAAAGGAAGGGAGAGAGGTTCTGTCTGCACACCTGAATAGAGTCCAAAAGCCATTGTGGTTTCTCTGTTCTCATCGCCTTCACCCAGGCTACTCACAGGGGAAGAGTGCTGGGGGCCAGGGGGTCTCGCGTGGGAGTGAGAGAGATTTCAAGTTGGACCACTGGTGTAGTCCAAGCCAGACGTCTGCCAGCACAGAGCCTCTAACAGTTGGATCTATTTACCTAATGATTATATAGTATTTTTTAATAGCATAGGAATGTGCAGTGATATTCCAAGGAGGATTTTAAAAGGTCTCGTTACTGTACAGCACAGGGGAAAAAAACGGACAGTGCCTCTCCTCCCTGAAAATGTGCTACAGATGGCCAGCATGTGACCCCCACAGACACACATAGTGACACCCACTGCCCAAGAGTCATGCTGAGTAGGGCAAAGGTTTTATGGGACAATCATGCTAAGATTGGCATTTCAGGCTAGGTTGTGTTCATGCCTACCAAAATATAGAGTGGACTGATTAACTCTGTTGTGTGATTATTTTTATTTCATAATGTGGGAACTGCGGATTTATCTTTTAATACCTTCTCCCTCTCCAATGTTAACTTTAAAGGGTTCTAGAGATAGATGGATAGATGACAGATGAAAAAATATGTTGGAGTCTTTGCCTGAATATGGAAAGTGTTAAACATCATTTTAACAGATTTAATCTTAGAATGATCATCCCAGCTTCCCCATTCCATCAACAAAGCTTTTAGTATAATTTGACAGTATAAAAGTGCCTCAGATGCTGAGATCATTAACTTTTAGTTTCAACATATTTATCTGAACGTGAATGAATCCTTCCCCAGGAGAAAGAAAAAGAAAAAGGAGATTTATTTAAGAAGGCACAATGATACTTGCCTAACTCCTCCAAACTCCAGGATCTAAAAACCGAGGGTTCCTATAAGCAAAAGCCCCTACAGGGAAGGGCGCCTTTCTGAAGCTAGCTGTTTTCAAGTTCGTCCTCTGAAGACAGTTCCTGAGCGCCTGAGATCTGCTTGCGACTGTTAAATCCGGAAGGCAAGCAAGACCCTCAAGCTGGAGCTGTTGGCAAAACTCGAACAAAGTTTGCTTGACCTGCTTTCCTATATAATAAGCATCAAACTCATTATACCGCAGAAAACCTCAACCAAGCGGAGATTTCTATAAAGATTTCAAAACCGGCTTTCTGGATTTCTTTCTTTCCTTTCTCTTTTTTCCCTCCTTTCCCTGTCACTAACCAGATATATCTGGAAAATGGGCCGGAAAATTAATAGACTAAAAACCCAGTTATCTGGAGCCACGCTCTTATTTACGAAAGGTTCCTAGGGTGGCTTGCCGGTGGCCTGGGAGAGGTCCCAACGCGAAGGGCCGGACCCGCTCCCTCCCTCTACGCGCCCACCTGGGAGCGCAGCGGAGCAGTTCGTTTTGACGTCCCAGGAAGCTCCACTATGGGCCGGGCAGTCCTTTTGGAAAACTTAAACTGAATTTCAATACAAATCCAAATCCCCTGTTGGGGCGCGGGCGCGGGGCGGCGCGGGGACCCGGGCGCGCTGGGTGTGCGGCTGTAGGCGCTCCCAGGCGCTGGGCGGTGTTCGGGCCTCTGCGACCCGCGCCGCGCGCGGTAGCTTCTGTGCGCGTCGGCATCCCGGGCGCAGCTGCGGCGTTGGGGCTTCGGGCCCGCAAGCAGTGACAACCCGGTGGCCTCAGGCGGCCGCTGGGACCCACCCCTTCGGTACTGCCTCCTGTCCTTCACTTGCAAGTCCTCCCCAGAACCCCTAGGGTGAGGAGCTCACCTGGCCCTACTAAACCCCAGCAATTAGGCCGGGGCAGTGATGCTCAGAAAGAAACACAAAGAAAGGTCCCAGCAGAGCAAGCATATATAGGGAGGCTGGTGAGTGGAGGGTGTGTGCCTGTGTGTACATGCCTATGCATTAGGTGTGTGTGGGGGGGGGATGCATGGAAACCAGGAGAGGGGGTGACCTCAGAATCCTCCCTGCCTTCATCTCCTTCAGGCCAGGCTTCAAGACCCTTCTTGGCACCAGCAGCTCCAGCCAGAGGTCACAAATATTACAGGTCACATGCCCACTCCTGTCCTAGGGCAGCTAGCTCCCTGGCCCTTCTCATCCTGGCCTTTGTCTACACAGAACCCGGGGCAGGAGTGACTTAACAGGACCAAGGCCTCAGCTTGTGTGACTGCCTTCTGAGTCTCTCTGATGGACCAGTGTGACCAGGTATGGGAGGAAGAGACGCCAAAAGTTTTAGAGAGGACACTGGAATAAAACGGGGTTCAGGCAGTAAGGGGCGGACGCCTGGGAACTAAGGACATCACTGTTGATTTTAGAAATCATGGGATCACAGTGCCAGTCAGGGGCTTGTCAGTCACCCGGAGCACTGGTTCCTTCCTGGTTGGACAGAGAGGCCCTGGGAACCGCCTAGAGGGGACCCCTGGCAAATAGGGGTCAGACGCCCAAGGTGGGCTTCTGTGTGCTAATAAGCCCCCAGCCCCTGCACACCAACCCCTCCCTGCTCTCTCCTCCTCTGGGCCTAGTTTGGGGTTGTGATTGTGCTGGGATCCTCAGACTGGCTTTCCTTGTGAAGAATCCCCCCCAGAGAGGCCAGAAACTCACTTCTATAGGCCCCCAGAAGGGGACTAGGCCACACAGAACCAGAGCACATTTGTGTTGCAAAGAGGGAATCTGTGCCACTGACCGGATTCTCCAGCCCAGGAGTCCCTTGACAAGCATCCTCATAGGGGATTCTCTCAGGATAGCTTTTTCACTTCTCCCTGCCCAGCTCTATAAGGTTTCCTGACCTCTCCTGATGCCCAACCAAAAAGAACCAACAGTGAGGAAAAGCAGCTCTTTGGAATTTTAGTTTGGAAACGCTCAAGGTTGGTGATCAGAATATTTAGAACAGAGAAACTCAACCCAAATCCCCAGTGTGCAGCTCACATCCAGGCCTGGGTTGGGCGGGGGCGAGGAGCGTGGGGGCTGGACACAGAACTATTTCCTCTCCTCTCCCTCCTCTTCCCAAACCTCCACTGACACCCCTCCCTCATCCTCCCTTCTTGAATTAAGGCCCCTTTCTAATCCTAACTAATGATCCAAGAATCTGTGAAGGGAGGGTTGTGATTTTGCAATCCAAAATCCTAATTTATAGGGGGAAAAATTTGTTATTTAACAAGGAAAGGAACGGAAAAGGAAATGAATTTTTTTTTTTAATAAAGTGAGGGAAGAGGCGCTCGGTAGTAGATGATGATGATTTGGGTAAGGAACTGTGCGTTCCAATCCTAGCCTCTCTGTGGAAAGTGTATCTTGCGAGAGTCTTAAAACTGTCTAACTCCAGATGCAAATTCCTACCAAGATCTGGATTCTGTGTGCTGTGGATGTGTCCTTTCCACCTCAGTCTGGTCGTATTGGGCAAACTAATGGGAAACACACAGACAAAGGGCTTTCAAACTGAAACAATAAAAACTGTCACGAGGCCATCAAACCTATTGTGGTGACCACATAAATAATTGGCATAACGTGTCTGACTGGTCCAAAAACATCACCGCCCTGAAATCTCAGATTGATATATTTATGAGTGCCCCAAAGTTAAGACATGAACAATTTCCCCAGATTTCAGTTTGATCTCTAAAATTGTTTTCAAAAAGGAAACACATGTGACCATATTTGAAAGACATAGGCTGCTGAGCCTTGTTTGCACCTGGCATATGTGTACTCTGGGCCTGACTTTAGCCAGGGAACAAGTGAGATGGCTGGCTGACTGGCCCGGGCTTCCTCCTGGGACTCTTGCCCTTCTGGTCCTCCTCTCTACTCTCTCCTGCTTCCCTGTTTCTCACCTCCCACAGATGGTGCAGAAAACCTGGAGCCAGGGTGTTGCTCCGCCTTTGTGCACAGCAATTTGACTTGCTTTGTTTTTTGTTCTGTCCCTCTCTAAAGGGTAAAGATGTTCCCACATTGTTGCAGGACTGTACTTCTTTATGCCCGACAATCATGAGACAGCCTGGGAGACTGAAACCCTCTCACCCTGTCCCCTTCCCCTGCTAGGGAAAAGAAAATGTGCTAGACTGAGCTGGGTTTGTTTCGGAGCCAGGGCTGAGTGAGGCTTGGAGAGCATACCCCTTCTCTGGAGCTGCTAGATATCTAGGTTTTGAAGATTTATATAAAAAGTGACAAAAGTGGTGTTATCGGAAGGTGGGGTAAGGCCCTGCTCTGTTTTCAAACAAATGCAAACAAACAAATACTGATGCTCATGGCTAGGCCCTGGACCACCTCCCTCATGGCTACGCTGGCATGTCCTGCCTTGGACCTGGGACATCTTTTAAAATTTAGAATGGGCCAAGAGTGGAAACAAACTCCAGGGTTTCTCTTATTGTTCCTCAAAATAAGAAGGCACCCGCTCCAAATTATTTATTCATCCAGCATCCCGAGGAATAATCAGAAGTGGTAAAAAAAAAAAAATAATAATAACATCACTGTAGATAAAACTTCCCTAAAAAAAGAAATGAAGACTTTGCTTCAAAGAATGGGGCAAAATTATTATTTAAAAAATATATATATACACACACACATATATAAAATGATAAAAAAAACATTTGCCTTAAAAATCAGCACACTCGGGCTGGTGAGTCTGGCTTGCTTTCCCCTCTTATCGCATGTTTATATGAGGAGTCAGGCCCCAAGAGCTGGGCCGTGTGTTTTACTGACACGGAAATCAGACGGCTGAAGGTTGTCACTCACATATTTTGGTCTTCCGACCTATGTCAGTCTTTAACGACTGACAGGCAAAAAAGAGAGGCACCTGTGTGGCAAGCAGACTTTTAAATTTATTGATTGGCCTAGAATACTGGAAGAGTGCATTTTATAAAGCCAAGAGTATAGAGTAGTACGGAAGTGTGTTGGGCTTAACAAAACCAACAGCAACAACAGGGTCCTCCCGATGCTGCACTTGGGAGCCTCTGTGTGCGCCACAAACAACTCCAGTTATTTAGTTGAGGGAAATGCTAGGAATGTAGCTAATGTGACAGCTGTGCCCCGTGTTTGTGAGGGTGGCTACCATTTGCCCTCTGTTCGCTGTGTTTAGCAGTCAAGCTGGTGGTTTGGCAAGGGGAGGTCCTGTTTAAGAAGAAAAGGATCTAGAAGTGACATTATTAAATAAAAACTACTGGAGGAAAGGTATAGCGGGGAAAAGGATCAGAGCATTAAAAGCCTGTGTTCAGTAATAGTGTTTCCCCTGCAGTGGCCGGTGCTGAAAGGGGCCCAGGTGGTTATGGCATTGAAACAGATAAATAAATGTGATATTTGAGACATCATTTCCTCACCAAGATCAGGAAGTGGAATCTCTGCCTATTTGATGTCAATCTATTAATGTGTCAGATACATTGTAAAAAATTATTACATGATTTTCAAAAAGGAAACATGCAAGGTGGTGGGAGGGATTAAGAGGAAGTGATTTCGTGAATGTTAGGGAACAAAAAAGAGGGAAGGAAAATAGGCTCGTGGAGGGTGTGTATTGGACTGAACTCTGTATATGGCTACACATTGTTTTCATTTACTGCTGTGTCTGATAAATGAGCACATCTGACATCACTGGTAAACACAACACTATTAGCGCCTACCAGCAAGTCAGGGTGCTGGACTTCGCTAAAGCTTCTGCCCGTGGCATCTGCTTGCGGAGGGGGGAGTCAAATATTTTTTTCTCCTTAGTGAAATTATCTGCCACAGAAACAATGGAGCGTGAAAAAGTACTATTTAGAATGTGTGTATCTACATATGCTTTACAAATGCTAGCTGTTACCTTCTGGACTACTTCCCTTCCTATCAATGTATATGTGTCTATCTTTTACATTTCAGTGGGTTTTTACAACCAGTATTAAAGGTTGGAAACAATCGCACCTATTCTGTTGGCGCGCATCTTCAAGCAAGAAACACTAGTGCGCTTTGCTGCGGGTCTGTGCAGACAACCCTTAGACAAGAGGCATACTTAATTAGCACGGAGCTTATATATTTAATAGCCTTCTTCTTCAATGCAAACATATCTCTTTAAAAAGGAAACTGAACAGAAGTCAGAGGCAGGTTGTATGCTACCACTTCAGGTAATACTGCTTACTACTAACAATATATTTTTAATGCACAATTCTCACATAAATTTCATTTCGTGAATACACTGGTAAGTACATGTTGCTGGGGCTTCCAAAATGTGGCGTATCCCACTGATGGCTCCAACTTGCGAGTGGGCTCAGTTCTGTAATTGGAATGAAAGGAATTTTAACACTATTTAGACAAAGATTCAAATGCAGTGTAGAGGGAAGGCTAGATTTCCCTATATGATTTTTTTAAAATTTAGTGACTTATTTGTAATAGGGGCGCTTAGGCAGGATTTAGGATTTCTTTGTTAAAAAGCATGTATTTGTGTTCACGACTCCATTCCACCTCAAAGTTTTTAGTTAATGATTATTTCTGAAAACACCTTTCACTAGGTGCTAACCTTCCCTGAAAGCCAGCCATCAAAACCCCATTTCTGTCAGCACCCCTCTACTTTGCCTTCTACCGTTTGGGGGCCAAAGCCTTTTTATTATATTGAACTGCCTTATAGGGTTCTATCAAAATGCTTAATTGTTGCCCAACTGTATTTTTCTCCCAAGTTGCACTCCTTATGAGATAATTGCCATAACTCCATCCTGAATGTCACTCTTATTTTAAGAATGTGTTTGCCTACAATCTGTCATCTGATGCTGAGCTTTTTGCATTAAAGTGACATCTTCATTTCTGTTTCTTCAGGGGAGACTGCCTATCTTCTAGTCGGGATCAGAGGGAAGAAAAAAAAAATCTCTGAAGCAGAGAACAACGAACATCCAGCACATGGAAGTCAGTTTACTATTAAGACTTTTGGTAAGCAAAATTCAATGTGCGTTGGGGAGCCCTGTCTAAACTGGGCAACATCTACAGGGTAGGCACTGTTGTAGGAAAAAAAAAAAAGAGGGAAGGAAGACAAGATGATAAACTGGCCAGAAACCATCTGTTCCAAGCACAACTTGTTTTCTTCAAAATAAGGCCTTCGGTCAGAGTTGCAATATTATCTTAGAAAAAAAAGAAAAGAAAAAAGAGAAAAAGAAATGGAAAAGAAAATAAAACAAAAGTCATCGTGTTTGACTCTATTTTCAAAACAGTGTTGGCTTTGTCTAACATTCTATTAGTGTTCTAGGGAAAACTGACCAAGAGTTGCATGAATTCGTGTCATTTTAAAATGGGTCAGTGAAGTTAGGGGAGGTGGCTTCAGACTCTCCCAATCATACACAGCGTGTTTTGGGGGGTAGATACCAATAAATCAAAGCATATTCTTTATTCCACCACAGCATTGTTTTTGGCCTGTATTTCAGGAGTGAAGGTGATCTGAAATTCTTACCAGTGGAGAAGCCCTCTTCTAAAGTCACGGGGAATGGTTTAATCACAGAGTTTAAACCCAGATATGTACCTGGAGTTCTGTAAGCAAGGGGTGGATCTCTCTTTACCAATTGAAGAAAAATGACCTTCAAAGTTAAAACTCAAACAACTTTGATTTGTCCAAAGTGTTGATGCTAAATCTTGTCAGGCCTGGCTAACACAAAAATCATGGTGTGAAAAGGGGAGAAGAAAAATAATCAGTTTGAGCCCCTAAAGCAAGAATTGTTGCTCTTTACCATTAAATGCACAGGTGCCCAAGCCACCTCCGCCATGCCTAGTTTTCCTGGCCTGTTTCCCTCCAGATGGGTCTGCTGCTGGATTAGGCGCTCAGGGCAATGCTGAGAAGGCCCTGCTCTGGGGCTGGGAATTGTGTTTGTTTTCACTTAAGGGCAATGATAGCTCAAACTCACTGGAAAACTGAAAACTCTGGGAGGAGGTAAACATTGGAGAGGTCATCCTTTACATTTCTATTAAATATTGCTAACGATGAAAAGGGACTGGCCTCCTCCCACCTCACAAAGCAGCCTGTACTTCACCCTGAATTACTGCCTCCCTACTCCTCCATTAATCCTTCCTCTGGAGACAGGGGTGCATTTTACACTTCTAATGTGGTGTTGGGCCCAGTTAAACTGTACACTAAGAAACTGAGTACAGAATCAAAAAAAAATGCAGTTTATTATTGTAGATTGTTCTTTCTCTTGATATAACCAGAATTGAAAATGAAAGAAAAGCACATAGGAACATCACGCGTGGTTCGTTAGTAACTCAAGATATAAAACAATTTTGCACAGCAAAATATGTAAAAGAAAAGTAACTGACAAGATTTTTTTATATTTATTGTGGTAAGATTTACTTCTCATTTTTTTTTTTTTTAAAGACAGGATGTCAGTCCCTGAAAATAACATTTACTGATTATTGCCTTTAAAACGGTGGATTTTTTTTTAAGTTACAGAAAATCCAGTTCTGCACCACAATACAACTGTAAAAAAATCTGCATCATTTTAAAACTGTGCAGTAATGCCATTTTTATAACTGCATAAATTTTATTAGCGTTCTAAACAGTTTTTGCAATTTTTTTTGTATTATATGCTTGCAGGTTATATCTTAGTGCAATTCAGTCCCAAATACTTTAATTTTGAAAATAAAAACATACATTTTGAATGTAAAATACCCCTACAGATATAAACAGGGGTGTTTCCCCTTTTAATACTTTGGTTTTCAATACAGTCAGTGGTATAGCAAAGACTACACATACCCAACTTATATTTAAGTTGCAAGCACATGCCATAGAAGCTACTTTTTAAACAGTCCCCTTGCAAACTCTACCCCCCTTAACATCACAACAGTAAACAATTTAGTGCATCAATCTTTTAAAAAATCTACAGCTAAACAGACCTAACTCTTTCAAATTTATCTATTAACATTCCTTTATCTGTAGCATACATTTTAACTGGGCTAACAGATTATAAAAACTAGAATTAAATTATATACTAGAAACTCATAGCATTCCACATTTGACAATGACCTAAAGCCAAAAAAAAAAAAAATAAAAAAAATAAAATAAAATAAGACTAAAACAAACCAAAAACAACGGGGCAGATTTCCTTCTTTTAAAAATAAAATTTAGACTGCTTTAGGCAACAGCACAATTTGAGTCCCCAAAGTGGGGTGTCATTCTTATTAAAAAGAAATGGTTAAGAGTTCTTTAATGTTTGCCACGTTAAATTTTTAACCCATTCTGGCATCTTTGACAAGGAATGCCTTCAGTGCATTTACAATGGGAGGCTGGAAGTTCTGAGTAACTCAAAGCAGTTTTGGAGCAGATGCAAACTTTCATGGGAAGAAGGCTCTAGGGTTGTACTTTTTCGTTCTGAACTCAAAAACGTCATGAGGCAATAAAACAAAAGTATGAATGCCATGCCATAAGTCTTCGAACGTCCATTTCCAAGCCAAAAGGAAAAAAAAAAAGAAAAAATAATTATACCATACATGTCCAGCATGCAGGCTTTTTTTATTAATATAATGTCTCTTTTCCATAAAGTCTTTGAAACAGTTATAGTTCATTGTTGCTAAGAGAAAGTAGCAAGCATAATAATGCATGAGATGAGAATGAGTTTTTTTAAATGGCAGACTAAACTCTCCGATTTGGCATCCTAAGGCCAAAACTCACAAGTCACACCCAGAAGGTTGATGCAGGCTTGATTGTGGCAGGTTCATGAGGATTTTTTTTCTCTATTTTAGCATAACAGTGCTAAAAACCCGATGGAACTCAGTACGCTGCAAGTCTATAACATTTCACATTTTTTTTTTTCCTTTGCAAGCTCAATCTCACATGAAGAACTCAGGAGAAAAAGAACTTAGTTTTTTCTTTCTTTTTTTTTTCTTTTATCTCAGAGGAGATGGGTGGACAGGGAGTGAGGGTGGAGGTTGGGAAAAAAGGGCAACACAGCAAG